>VWZP01006397.1:163668-190918 GCA_013396995.1 Dicaeum eximium
AGCTGTGAGTCTCATTTATCACACCATGGGAGGGAAGCCATCAGGATCTGCAAATCTGCAGCAGAGCACCTAATACAGACTAATGAAAACAAATGGAGCTCAAGGTAAAGGCTACTCACAAATCTTAGCTCATCCAGCTGTTTTAAAAATAATGAATGTTGAAGCTCCCAGAATCTTAGATAGCCTTTATAAGGCAGTGGCCAGATTCAGTTGAACCAGATGGAGAACACATCAGGTCTGGACTCTTGCCCTTACTTCTGATTTGTATCAGTTGTCAAGTTAGTATGAGCTGTTAGTATGAGTATCAAAAACAGAACTCTAATCATAAACATTCCATGTTTAAGAGATGAAGGTGGTGAATGCCTTTTTTTCCCCCACTCATTCAGCTGCAGTCAGTCATGTTCTCATAGCTCACTGTCCCTAGTTTCTTTACCTCTGCTCACTGTCCTACTGCATCATGGAACATTTTTCAGGCACGTTGTACCCTTAAAAGCCCTGGTACCCCTCCCCTGTATTTTTATGACTGACTAAGTTATAATAAACCTAGCATCCTCAGGAATGCTTCTGCAGATGCAGAAAACAGACCAGTACTTGATATTCTTCCCACCTTCAATCAAAACCATAGGTAATTCTTACTGATAATTCTAACCGAATATCAACCCTCAACTAGGAGAAACTTGTGATGTCAAGCACAAAGTCTTTATTTGAGAACAGTCTGCAGCTGTACACAATCAATCCATCCATCTACCTGAGCCTGCCTTATATCATCTATCACCACGGTCTGGATGTGCTGACAGAGCAAGATTCACCCTCTAACCCAAGCAATTGCCAAAGTTATACAGGGATGCGTGTGATCACAAGCGTCTATTTATGTTTTAATGTCTGACATTTCTCTTAGAATTTGTTAGGTAAGTGCATTTTAAAAACCAATCAATAAATAAATATCTCAGGCTCACTTCAAGGGCAGAATGTTTACCTCCCTCCAAGTCATAGCTATGACAATATTGCACATACCCTCAGGCAAACAGCTAAAAGTGGTGCAGTAGTGTGGGAAAACTGAGAACAATAACTGTACAAATACTTTGCTGTTCCATTTTGTTTTAACTGAAAAATAGTAAAAGAAAGACTTTGAAACGGAAAGAATCTTCAGGTAATTTGGATTCTTCAACATTATTTAAGCTTGGGCAGAATTACATAGCTGGGTGTGAAAATGAACTTTATTTTGCTTTTTTCTACTGTTATGCTGTTTTACTTTTTTTCACAACCAAAGCTGGAAGGCAGCCACAATCTGGTTTTCAAAGCTTCCTTTCACCACCACAGAAATTTTATTCCTTGTAGCAGAAAAAAATTAGGCAGCTATTTACATTGTTGAACTATTAATTACCATTTTTTGTAAATGGACAATTTATTGGAAAAAAAAAAAAAATAAAAAGAAAAAACAATCCAGACCTCAAACTACTCAGCTTTAAGATATAGATGTTTTGACTACATGTAGAGCAAGTGCAAGGAATTACAGCTGGTGATCATTAGTGTTTTCTAATACACTTCAAAAAATGTAGTGTGTTATTCTTTTGTAGGGGGTTTTCCCACCAGATTAGTGGAGGGTAGATGGAATGTACATTTTGTGGAGAGAAATAACAGTAGATACCCGGCTACAGAAAATTGTAGTTGGGTTTTTTTTTTGTTTGTTTGTTTGTTTTTGGAGATTTTTGTATGAAAGGTGTAAGAATCACTACCTTTCACTCTGTCTCATTCATTCCAGAGCAGACAGGAGACATGAAAAAAAGAATTGATACTTTCACATAAAAGAAATGCATTTTTAGCAATCTCACACAAGCCACAAACCCTTAGTCCAGATTCTGAAATTATAGGTTAAGTTGGTGCTTATCTTCCCAATTAAAGGTAAAAGACAAGTCTCTCAAAATACTCTGGATCTGTGCAGTGTTACTGAAGCACATTCCCAGGAATCTCCATATTTTTACTGTGGACTTTTTACTGTGGAGTAATTTTCAGGGCGTGCATGTCGGTTTCTTTTTTTATTTCTTTTGTCATCATTCAGAAAATTTATAATGTCTTCTGAAGCTGATTAAATAGGACTTGGTTGAGTAAAAAAGATGACCTCTATATCTCTCGTTTTTCTACTAAATTTTTATGAACTTCCTAATTGGTATTACTAGTAACATTTTTATGGAAGTTAGTTGTTATGGTGACATTTTTATTCTTTCCCCTTGAACATTCCCTAGGAATATAGTTCAAGTTATGACATAAGTATTTCAGTGACTTGCTTACACATGTATTAATTTCCTCTCATTTTCCCAAGACTTCGAAAGCTCTGGTATGCTCACCCCCTGAGCAGGACAGTCCATGCAGCTCTTTTTCTCAAAATCAAAATCAGCTTGCTCTTTCTTATGTTTTGGAAAAGGATAAAGAAATATTCCACATATTAGAACTGAACATGTTTCAATGTCAGCTAAAGAAGTGTGTACAGTGGTAATAAATATGCATCACCAATGTGATGACACTTTAAAAACAAAAACTGACTTAACAGTACTGACACTGGAAGCACTTTGTAAAGGACTGGTTAGGTCTCATACAAAAGTTCACAAAAAAGTAGAGTGAAAGGTAACTTAAATCTGTTCTGTGTGCAAGTGGAGACATATGATATGAATGGAGATGGTCCTACAAACTGAGATATAGCAAATATAGTGTGTTACAGACTAGTAAAACACAGACCAAAAGAATATGAACATTGGCCCAAAAAGAGACACATGTGAATAAAAACATATTTAAACCAAATCATGCAGCTGGAATGAGATCTAATGGGTTTAAAATTATTATGAACATGTTTTGGCAGGGAACTTGCAGGCTTGGAACCATCATAGCCATAAAGTCTAGAAAGCTCTGAAACAAAGGTTTCAAAATTGCAGTGCAAGTCTTGTGCTCCCTCATCACTCCATGCAGATCTGGAAGGGGAAGGGGAAGGGGAAAAGAGGAGAGAGGAGATAGGGAAGGAAGGGCAGGAGAGGGTAGGTTGTGTTCATTACAGAATAGGAACCTCTGCAGCCTTAGTAGGTTTTCAGACAGATTTCAAAATATACTTGCAGGATGGTTAATATTAGCAGAATACCTATGAGGAACTTATTTTTCCTCTGCAATCTGTTTCATCCTAATTTCTAATCCAAGAGAGTCTGACCCCAAACGTTTTTATTTGACCAAAATTCTAATGCCCTTCTTTGAATTCGTCTGAATTGCATTACAGTGGTAAAACAGCTACATTTTTACTTCTGGTAAAAACAAAAGAAAGGGGATTTAAACTTTAGTGTGTCACGATTGTGTTAATGAGCTTGAAAATATAGTACAAAAAAAAAAATAAGGCTTTTCTCCCAATATTTTCTCTTGCAATGTCAGACTTAAACAGGTGGTATGTAACTACATTTGGACTTCATATAATTTTGCTGTGATCAGTTAGTACTCCTGTGTAAATTTACAGAAACATCACTCTAAACAGCACACACTAAGATTTTATTGTATTAAGGGTGCCATTGATGAACAGTCTTTCATATTCCTGTAGGGTGTCAGTGATTAACAATTTACAAACATTTGACAGCAATGCACAACAGCCTAGAAAATGACAGCTACAGTATCTGCAAAGGAGGAAATTTCATTTGGGAGACTGTTTCTCTCAGCTCGTTTTGTTGTTTTGTGTCAAAACATGATTTGGAAAACTGGTGAAGCCTGATTTCTTGCCAGGTTCATATCCTTGTTTTCATGCCACATGGGGCTGTTGACTCCTTGCACTACTGCCCGTTCTGGGTTTCTTGTCACAGCTGTCCTTAGGTCTGTTACAGCAGCACTAGATTCAGCAAAATTTACTTCAGTCACCTCTACATCTATTAACCAACTTGGTGATCAGCCTTGCTAATGAATAAAGAACAAGATGTACAACGTTAAAAGGTGTTTTAATTTTTAATCTTTTCCTGATAGTTTAATATGTATTGTTATTCTAAATAAACAAAGTCTGCACTTTTGGATCTTTGTCACAAATACTGAACTGTACAACAATTTCAACCTCACTTGGATGGCTAAAGGGCAGCATTTGGTTGTGGGAGATGGGACTTTGGGGCAGGGGCAGTAAGAGGGAATAACAGGGAAAAGAAATTAAGTTGTGAAATATGGAAAAAAGTTAGAAGAAATATGATACTTAGCAGCTGAAAGGCAGAGGAGGATGTCAAGATGATCAAAGGGATGGAGCACCTCTCCTATGAGGAAAGCCTGAGAGAATGGGGATTGTTCAGCCTGGAGAAGAGAAGGCTTTGGGGTGACCCAATTGCAGCCTTCTAGTAACTAAAAGGAGCCACAGGAAAGATGGAGAGGGATGTTTGGCAAGACCAAACATCATGTAGTGACAAGAGGGGATGGATCCAAACTGAAAGATGGCATGGTTAGATTTGATATCAGGACAAAACTCTTTACTGTGAGACAGCTGAAACACTGAAACAGGTTACCCAGAGAAGCTGTGGGTGCCCCATCCCTGGAAGTGTTCGAGACCAGGCTGCTCTTTCACCTTGCTGGTGAGAGGTGTCCCTCTCCACGGCGGGGTGGTTGGAACTCGATCCTTAGCGCTCTTTCCAACTCTGACCACTCCATAGCTCCAGGATTCTGTGAAACGAACTAGGATTGCAAAGGGATGATCAGGACAGAAGAAAAAAAGGAAGCAGGGGAGGAAATCCATAGACAGAGACGGGAAACTGTAATGGTGACTAAAGGCAGCAAAAGCCCATCAGTTGTACACAGCAGTGCATTTGACTTACTTTTTCTTCTGTGTCCTTGACCACTTATTACAACAATAGCTTTGTAGAAAGAAACTGGAAAATACTGGAATCTCCCATTACTTACCTACATGAATTCTGCCAAACTCTTATTATTGGGTACCTATAGGGCTGAAAATGCAAAAGTGCCTTAACACTTTTAGCTTTTGTTTTCCCTTGGGTTCACCCAGAGAGGAATAATTGCTCTGAGATTGAAGCTTTGCCTGAAATGTAAGATTTTTCTGGGAACACTGCTCAGAATCCTTTCAGGCACCTGTGAACTGCCTGCACTATACACACCAATAGTTTTGCCTTTCTTTTAAAAGTGCTGTTTTTATTTTTATTTTTTATTAATATTGACCATTAACTTATTAATGCAGGGTAGGCTTGTTACTGCAAGGTCTGATTTGGAGTTCTCATCAGCCATTACTTAGGAGAGTGCCTACAGCTGGAGAGTTTTCAATGCATTAGAAGAGGCACTTCAGGATTGTTTCAAGATGACATACTACTTTTGGTGTCAACTGATTTTCCCTGTGTGTAACAGAGGAACTGAGGGACTGATGGTCTACTCAAGGAGATATGCAGGCAGCAATCTGTGTGGATATTTGAGTCTACAGTGATGAGACCTAGATAATCACCAGGTGCCTTGTACAGAGAAGTACATGATGCTTTATCTTCAAACACTTGTTTTTGCCAATCAGAATTCTTATTGTCCCTGAAGTGTAAGAAGCAGAGCTCACCAGAGGTTTGTTTCATTGACACTACCAACATGGAACTTGTTGTTGACCATATAAACAGGTTCTCACCTCAGTCTTTATATATTATTGCAGCACTAGTGAATGGTTATACCTTTTTTTTCATGGAAGTGTTCCTTTTATGTGAACCTAGAGTTCACATAGTGCTCAAGTGCTTTTGTTTTTGAAATCTGAGTGTGGTGAAGAATTATGGCACTCTGGAGACACAGCATGATAAAGGTTCTGAGTTTTGGTAATATTCATTAAATACTCTAAGAAACCTCTTGGCAATAGCTCTGCTTCAGTCTCCTTGAAAATACTAGACTATGCAACAATCTCAGTGAACAGTAAAATCTGCTCTGCTTTTTGGGTAGAACCTGTTGTAGTGCACTTCCTGGAAAGACAGGGCAAAAATGTAACTGCAATGTCTACTCTTGGTTGAGTTGGACCACATGAAGCAATCCTGATGCAGCAGAAAGTCTACTAGGATGGAGGCCAAGATAATTACGTGGTGTAATTTTGCCTTTCAGAATTGTTCTTGGTTCTAACAAAAATGTCAGTAGCATTTGTTTTCTTTCAAAACAGACTTTATCTCAGAGGAGCAGAAGTACAGAGTTCAGTGTTGGTAGCTGTGGCACAGTGGGCCCTCCAGATCTCTGCAGCCTTTGATTCTCCTAAAATTACTGTGTGACAGATGCTTCTTGAAGAAGCAAAGTGACTGTGTCACTCAGGAGTCTGAAGTTGGTTCCAAGAGTAGTTGTAAGACTATCAGCCAGTGAAAGAGCCCTCACCCAAGGCCTGTTCTTCTCATTCAACTGCTGGCTGCTATTTAAGATGATCCTTTTGACTGAATTCCTTCTGGAACTCTAAAGCAATATTGAAATATCAAATGTTTTTCTGTGCTGGTGAATGACTATGGAGCATGGTGTGGAATTTTTCCATTTGTTCAGCTTTTTATTCAATTTGTTCAGGTATGGAATTTTTCCATTTGTTCGGCTTTTTATTCAATTTATTTGAAAAAGCAATACTTATGAACATCATGTGAAGGTTTTTAGGTAAATGTTTCCCATTAGATATAGCTGACCATATTATAACTAGCCTCACCAAATCCTTACGGTTCTTGGCTTTGCCTTTAGTAATTCTCCATAGAAAAAGCTCTCAAAGTAATGCAAATTGAACTAGATTAGATATTTTATTTTTAGAAAAGTGATTGGGATAATAAACATTTTAATAACAGAGATATAGACCTCTGCACTATAACCATTCTGAGTGACACAGTTTCTAACTGCATCCTTTCCAAAACCATCTGAGTCATGACTTCCCAGTATTTCCATTTCCCTCTAAATATGTATTTCTCCCAATATAAATACCTGACTATTCATACACACATGCACCATTCCACACTAATGGGGAAAGATTTGTGCTTCCTCTTGTGCTTAAGGTGACCTGAATTTGACCTTCTCCAATTAAATTGCGCTTTCTAATACATAATAATGTATCATACCAGTGTAGGGCTGTATATTTAGCAGATGTAAACAGTAATGGCCATGGTGAATTGCCTTGTCCATCTACAGAAGCTGAGGATGCAAATCATTGCAGTTACCTGGGTATTACATGCACAGGTAAAATGCACAATTCAGAGGCCATGCTGGAGATCTAATTGTGCCATATGCATTGAACCAGTCATTGGATTTTAAAAAAAAAAATTGATTGGGGAAATAATATAGATAAAATGTGTGCTTGCTGGAAATTAAGAAATTAATATGATGAATGGTATCCAGAGCACTACTAGGCCATATTACAAATTGTACTTCAAGGTTTTGAAACAGGGAAAATTTATGAAGTGGATAACAATTGCTAAACAACTGCAAACTTTTGTAATGTATCTTCCAATAAATCTGCATAACAGTACAGTAGGGAAATAGATTTTTCTGGATGAATTTAATGAATTTCACAAATGCATGTATTCAGACATCCTGTAATACAAAGATATCCCAGGCTGTCTGAAGACAGTGCAAGAGGGAATGTGTTATTTTTTCAATTAAAATAATATGCTTTTACTGTTGTTCTGTTGTTTAGCTCAGTAGCATCTAATAAGCATACACAGTACTCCCCAAGGAGCACCTTACCTTGTTATATTCTGGTTTTCCTTTTCTGCTTCAGTTTATTTAAACAAAACTTCTTCAGCTTGATTTTGTGCCTGTCCACCCATAACACAATGATACAGCAAACAAAGCACTGTGAAAGAATGCAATTTCTTGCAGGTATATGTGTCTGGGGATTTCTTAAGCCTCATCTTCACACAGGCTGTTTTTAAATTTTCTACTAGAACATCCCAGGCTCCTGAGACATGAATGAAAATGAAGGGAGTGTGCAGTCATGGCATTTGGTCAAAATACTTTGTTGTTTGAGTGATGGTGATTTGATGCTCTTCAACATTACTGAATTACTTCAGACTCTATTGTATTTATTTTTCCACATGCTTTGGTCCTACAACCCTGATATACCCAGACTCCTCTTTGCAAATATGTAATGCTTTGGAAGGTTCATAACCTTAGCTGTGAAGATTAGGGCCAAAAATACTGGAACCCAAAAATAAACTGGGATCCAGTTTTAAAATCACAACCATGGGGCATAATATTGCTTGCCTGTGTCAGTCCAGCTTACAGTAAATAAACTGAAGGTCTTTACTCCTAGCTCCCTGCAATTTCTTCCAGTATTTCCTTCTCTAAAGTTAAGTATTTCTATGAAAGAGTGAGGCAAAGAGAGAACACAGCACACAGAGTGTATATCTGAAACTAAGTGTATAGCACAGCACACAGAGTATATATGAAACTCTGAAACGAAGAGAGGAAATTACGTGAAACCAAGGAAAGTGGAAGAGAGTTACAGTATGAAGATACAAGTGGCAATACAAAACACAAATCATAATATGTATGTTTAAGGTTTTATATATGTTTTGTTACATATATTAGCTAGTTTTATGTAATCTCAGTGAAACAGAAGACAATATAGAATTTTTTGGTATCCTGGCAGATTTTCGGCAAATCTTGAAGCAAATGAACATGGGTTCTGTAGAACCAAATATTAGAAATTAATAGTGGATTTGGGGTTGTTCTTAGAGGTACACCAAATGATCTGAAAAAAAGTGTAGAAAATTACATTGGCCAAGACTCAAGACACTCAACTTGTGGTTAAAGAACTGATAAGAGAAAGGACCTGCTTACGTTGTCACTGTTAAATGAGTCCTCACAGGTTTTCTCACTTTGGGTAACTCAATACCTAATTATGCACCTTGCTTTTCTTTAGAAGCAGCCTAACTTTGCGAGTAGTAGGGTCCTATAATCCTGATGCCAATACAAAGAAAGCAAGATGTGGCCAGCAGTCTAACACTGACCATTCTGTAAATGCAACCACTGGTTTAAAGCAAAGCTTTGAATACACGTAGGAAAGAAGCATCTGTGACTGCTATGAGGATTTTCTCTAACTGAAAAGCTGTTGCATTTCTCATATCATTAGCATTGAAGGGATGTCTCCAAAGCTGTTTGCAAAGGCAGGTGAAGTTCCTTACTTAAAGTTCTGTACAGACTCCAAAGTCCATTTGCTGATTGGGTATTTCTTAGCTTTGGCCTATGGTGTTTATAATTGTTCTGAAATAATTGCTTTTTCTCAAACCAGTTGCTTTTTGCATAAGACTCAGACACGTTTGTGAGTTTCAGATTCTGGACATGGTATTAAGTCAGA
Source organism: Dicaeum eximium (assembly GCA_013396995.1). Taxonomy (NCBI): domain Eukaryota; kingdom Metazoa; phylum Chordata; class Aves; order Passeriformes; family Dicaeidae; genus Dicaeum; species Dicaeum eximium. Next base: position 172,955 of record VWZP01006397.1, read on the forward strand.
GTGCTGACCTGGAACTGTTCCCCCTGTCTCACTTCTCTCACATGCTGGCCCAGGAAGGGTATTAAGAATAGGAACCATTTCAGACCTTCAGACTGTCTGAAACTGCTCACTTCATGATTATTGTATTCCATTGCAGACTGTGCTGCCTGCAGTGTCTGGAAGAGAAGTGAGAGTCATTACTCATTGCTAAAGTGTTTCACTATGATTTGTAGCATGAAATCAGTATGGAAGTGCCTAAAAGCAGGTAGCAAAGATTTTTGTTAAATAGGCAAAGAACTTTGAACAAAATATCCTCCATTTATTATCTTAATTTTTTTTGTCAAAGTGAAATAATGCAAAGGAGGAACAGAAATTCTGAGTATTCGTTCCAATTTTTAAGCATACACTTACTGGATTGGAGGAGTATTTTACAAAATACTCCCCCTCCCCACCCTCCAACCCAAGCACACACAAAGCCATACAGATGTATTCAGGGAATGTGAAAGAGCATGAGAAATTCCCATTGGAACCATTCCCATTACATTGCATAAATAAAAGAGAAGTTTTGGGGTGTGCTTCCCCTCCTCTATTTTTCAGAGAATGCTAAGTGTGGGGTATGAAGCATTGCTGAGACAGTCAGCAGCACCTCTTCTTTCCTGATTTCTGCCTTGTTTCCCCTCTATACCCACCAGCTTTCTCTCTCTTCCCTCATTCTTCCACAAAAGATTTCCAGCAGAGAGCAGCTGGTGCCTCGTTTTGGCTGCTTTCCCCAGACGCTGGGGGCTTTCACCAGAAATCAATGGCTGCTTATTTTCCCCAGTACTGTGTTTTTTATGTGTGGACTGACATGGCCTCAATCATACTGACCCATTCTGCTGAGCTATTCCCATTCAGACGTGCCTCTTTACAAACAGCGGAAATTAGTTGAGGGCCAGTGTCAAACTGCTTGTCACATCTTGTTTTCAATCTGTTCAAATCAGGTTTATAGTGTCCTATTCAGAAGCCCAGGCTGCTTTTGAATGCACACAATGCATTTCAGGCGTTCCATCAGGCGATAAATGCAGAACTTCACATTGCTATTAAAAAATAATCATAATGATTAGTCTTTTGAATTTTCTGAAGTAACTTATTTGCTTGGAATTTGTTATCTTAATTGCACTACGTCACTTGCTCATACGTATTCATCTCCATGAGATGTAAACTTTCTCCTGGCTGATCTGTCAGTGTAGCAGTTGTGAATAAGTTCTCCCATTGCTTCAGCAGTAATGAATGGAAAAGTGAATGAATGAATGAATGAATAATCAGAGGACTGCTAGATTGGATGCACTAAACCTGAGTGACTTGTATTCTCTTCAGCTTTCAGGAACTTCTGTCAAATATAGTTTTGTTTTATGTCTCCACCTAATGAGCAACCATGCAAGAATCTCAAAGAGGCTGAATATGTCTGCAGTTACACTAGGCATTATGCATTACTTCAAGAACAAGAAGAAACTTTTCCAAGGTGCCTTAAAACCTTAAAACTTTTTAGAAAGATATGTTCTTAATGGCATTTCAGGAGTTTTCTTCTGCAATTTAGCAATATATTTATGCTATAACACTAAGTTATCTAAGCATGAAAGAAAACCTTATCACAACCTTTAGAACAGACAATTATTTTAGTTCAACTCATTTGAAAGTCTTCACACTTGCCAAGGATCTTATCCTTGATGAGTGAAAATGCCTTGGGTGTTTGATGACATTCGGTTGCCAAACAGTAAAGCTAATGAAATAACATATGCAAATGCACGCTATGTGATTTTCCACTAATTTTTAACAATATGCAGAGTTTAGAGCTCCAGAAAAAAGCACAACTCTCTACATGCTCTAAAGCAGCTGCTGCCATGTTCTTGTGAGAACTTTCAAAGGGTTACCCTGGGAATACTTATTTGAATCTCAATATGTTTTTACACAAGTGAACAGTCAGCCACAATTTTCCCTTTTCTTTGAAATGAGGAAAAAAATCAAATGGGGGTGTCGAAACCCCACAGAACTTCACTGCAACAGGGCGAGGGAGATTAGCAAAAGCCCCCCCAGAATGCTCTGTGGAACACAGCACAGAAAACTGCTGAAAAGCCCTTGTTGAGTTCCAATATTCAGAAACTGTCAAGGTCTTAGGCCTGATTGCAAGGAAGGAAGCTGCCTCTGTATCAAGGCAGTAAGGGGCTTCCTCAGCTAAGTGGGCTCCAGCAGTTAACACCAAGAACTGTGTGCTCTTGGATGGAAATCTTGGAGTTTTTTGTCTATGGGATAATTAGTCTATTAGTAAGGATAGAGGTTTTTTGTAAACTGAATTCGTATTCCTTGCACTTGAGCCTATTATCTTTGTTTTGGGTGTGTAGACACTGCCGGAGTTGCACAGTTCAGCAAACAGTTTTCCTTCTTTCTCTAAAGCCATGGCTTTTGTGAGTCTGAAAGCTACAAAGATTAGTTGGGAAAGACAACTCCTCCAGTCCTACAGACTGGCAGGATGATCATAAAGTATGACTTGGACTACCTGGGTTAAACCTAAGCTAGAAAATAGAAATAAATACCACACATCTTAGAGGAGGTGGTATATAATTACTTTAGTATCTTCTGGTATCAGTTGCTGTCTCATTTCTCAAGTCTCATGAAACAGTGCTGTGGTCAAGCATTAATCAGTCTGACTTGGGTTTTGCAAAGTTCTTCTCATTCTTCCCATGTACAACATTCTGAATTGTGGCCTTGAATTCACCAAGTTCAGTTCCATTATTTCAAGTTAACTGGATGTAAAGTCAGGTAGTAACATATCACATCTTTCAAATATAAGGACATTTTTGTTCAGAGCTCCAGACCTCTCCATTTTAAGCAAAATAATTTTCATGGAGGTTTAAAAAGCATTTTTTTAAATCTCTGCACCTTAGAAAAGGTGAAAGGTATTTTCTTTCAGAAAAGCCTTCATCTTGTATCAAGAGAGATACGTCAATCACTGCAGTTCTGCAGAAAAGTATATAGGAAAGATTTTTAGTGTACTATTTCTTAACTGGCCTGTGGAGTGTGTAATCTTGAGCTCTCATTCTCAAAGACTACATTAGAGGTTGAATTTTACACAGCAAAAGTAGCTTTTAAAGTCCACTTGAAAAGAATAAGTTTCTCCTTTTTTAAGAGTTCATCTGCATTTTTTCTTTGTAAAGCCATTGTTTCACTTTTGTCAACTGTTTTAAAACATGAGTATGTCTGGATTTTTGTTCTAGGTAAATCCTGATAAGAACATGGCTTTATTCAGTGATTTTCAAAAATTCTTCTGTCTGTATTTTTTAAATTATACAAGTGAAAAAAAACCTAGTCCAATTAGGCAAGGTTTTATTTCCCTCCTAAGTGCCCTTCAGGATAAGGCAGAAAGAATTCTGATTGAGAGCAGAGGAGAAGGGTAAGAAGAAAAGAATATTTGGACAGAGTAGGAACAGGACTGGAGACAAAGGACCAAGAGGCCAACAATGTTATATCATCTCTTCATTTTGGCAGAAAATTCACATAGAAAAATCTTGGAAGAAATAGGGATATCTGTCCAATACTGCAGGAGATTAATTTTTTCCTTTTTTCTTCTGAATTGGGAAGGTGAAATATGATCATAGACTCGCGGGAGAGGCAACAGAAAAAGTTGTCTGGAGTTATTTGTTGCTTTTTCGAGAGAAAACAAAATCAAGGTTTGTCTAAGACAAAATTAATATTTTCAAAATTTTCAGTAGTTCATATGAGTGAGAAGGTTGTAATATGTAATTATTGTTTTTCAACACTGAATTGTTTTGCTGACTATTAAAAATGCGCTTTTTTGTGGCCTATACAAATCAGAAAATACAGAAAATCCCATTTTCAAACACAGGAAATGCAAGAGTCTTCCATCATTTTGGTTCTTCCAAACAGCCAATTTATTCTAATTTCAAGTTCGAATTCTTCCAGTGATGCCTAAATTGAATTTTCACTGTGGGAAGTTTGGATGGATTACTGAGGTTTGAAAGGCATATTAACTCATTAGGCATATTTGCACCCCTCTTGTATTAAAAGTCCAACCAGAACTTGCTCTGTCTTAAGAAGAATCCAGCTAAATGCATTTGCCAGCGTGCAGAGTGTCATGTGCAGGGGAAGGAACAGCGTGTCCCTTCTTACAGGACAATAACATCCCACACGTGGTGAAGGGTAAACCCATCCTTTGTGAATGGGGACACAGTGTGAAATGCTGATTCCTCCTTTTTATGATCTCTGTGATTGCCAGCCAGAGTGAACACAGCTAATAAAATGAGCAAAAAAAATATTTCTCATATGCTTGCAAGCAGAGACCTCAGGCATGGAGTATTTTAATAAGCAGTAGGTATTAAGGATACCTGCTAGGCATATAAAGCAGGGAATGGTTTGGACAACAGCACAGGAGCTGAGAAAAACCAGTGCAGAGACCAAACCTGTGAGTACGGATGTAAATGAAACATAAGCAGGTCTGTGTGTTGCAGTCTGGAGCAATAACTTGTTCCTGGAAAATACTGCTGTCTAGTGGTGTTTTCACAGCATACCTGCTTGGTCTTTTTAGCATTATTTTATTATAGTCAGAAAAATGAAAGTATTTTACTATATTCAGAAATAGTTTAACAGTTCCAGAGGGCACTGTATACACACTTTTACCCCAAAGAATACATCAAAAAAGAACTTCAAACACAAAAGCAAATTGAGTGATGAGAAGTGTATCAAACCAGAATAATTGGCCCTGAAGATCACAATTTAAAAGCGGATGGCAAATGCCCTTGGGTAAAAACAGCACAGAGTTCTTTCTCCCCACGAAGAACCATCAGCAGCAATAAGATTTCCAGAACACTGAACAAAAACCGTTTGCATGTTATTTCCTATCATTGCTTTCAGTAAGTAGGAGATACAGAAACTATAGTATTGTGTTTATGATCCCAGTAATGAAGGCTGTCAAATTACCAGTGTATGCATAGAAGCATTGATTGATCCTCTTTCCAACAACCATTTTAATGTGATCCTGGAGTAAGTTACAGAGCAGTTGATAATATGCCACAAGCAAAATATTACAGCTATATGCAGCATTTTAAAGCAACCATCCTCTTCCATCCATATGTATGTTAATAACAGCAACTACCTCTTCTACAGCACCTTGCTTCCCAGAATTATGTGACTTTCAGTACATCAGGACTGGAATTTTAGACAAATTGTGCATATGCTACAGTCTTATGTACATACTTTGTGATTGGAAGTCCCTTCATCACAATTAAAGTCTGTATTGACACTGTAATAGGACAGCATATGTGCTGCAGAACTACATGCTAGAAAGTCTGGTTATATTACACAGAATGTATACATAATATACTTTATGATTTCACTTTAGGACAACTTCATTTAATAATGCTGAGAACACTTTTTCTGCAACAGAAACCATGTTTTTAACTCATAAGCATAAGAACTTGCTGGTATGCTCAGTTTCTCTAGATGTCCTAAAGGCTAAAGATATGTTTCTTATTTCAACCAAATGCTCATAATCTTTAAAAATCATCTGCTTGTATGCAGACTAGTTGTCTTTTTTTCAGGGCAGATACTTTTAATCCATTATGAAGGTTATTATAAAGACTAGAGGCAAATTCTCAATGAGCACATGTGAGAAATTTTGGGAAATATTGTAGGATTCAACAAGGATATCATTCTTATCAGATCTGATTATGGAATAGTCTGCCTGGGGAGGTGGTGGAGTCACCATACCTGGATGTGTTTAAAAAGAGACTGGATGTGGCACTCAGTGCCATGATCTAGTTGAGGTGTTAGGGCACGGGCTGGACTCGATGATCTTGAAGATCTCTTCCAATCCAGACATTCTGTGATACTGTGATTCTTATTTGGAGTTTACTCATAGAGTATAAATAATCTTCCTCATTCCTATCATACCACATGCACACAGGATTGACAGAGCAGCAGTGCAGGGGGATTCTAAAACATCAAATATCCTGTTTTTTTAATATTTGTGAAGAGAGATCATATTTCAAGGGAGAATGGATTTTGTAAAAAATAAACAACACAAAACCAAAAACCATAAACCAACCAACCAACCAACCAACCAAAGAAGTCCAAAATTGAATATATGTACATTTCTGAGGCTGGCCTTGAAATGTCTAAATTTCAACATTCAATCTTTTTTTTTTTATTCAGAGGGGAATCTTCCAATGATTCATTCAAAACTTTTGACAGCCAATGGAATTTCTACAAGAAATTCCAGTAGCTGTGGAGTAATAAATTATGAAGATAGTGCCCAATTATTTATATACTGACTCTAGATGTTCTTCTATGTGAATGGCAGCATGGTTGCTGAGGTTCGTGGGACCCTTAAGCCAGAAGAGAAGCCCACATGACTAACAAAGGTGATAAAAAAGCAGAGTTCAGATGGCTTACATCAGCGTTTCTGTAAGCAGTGCATGTGAGGGGACATCTTTAAGATGCCTGGAACTGCTGCACTCTTGGCCTTGTATTAATGTTGAGCTAAGAAATCTTTCACCAGTAATCATGTGTGCTGTCAATCTTTTTAATATTGCAGATTGTTACCCTTCCTTCTGGAATAAAGGAAAAAAATCAGGATCCTATAGCAATGACTAGTATAAGACCTAATATAGAAGACCTATACCTAATATAAGAATACCTAATTATTACTAATAAGATAAAGGATTTAAATTATTTGGGAATGTCCTTTCTAGCCAGTGATGGTTTCTGATTTAAAGACAAAGCCTACAGTATCACCAGCTTGGGCAGGAATCTGTTTTCCTACAATAATAATCTGAAAGATAAGTCAATTAATTGTAAACTAAATAGTCTGTCTTAAGTACTGAAATTTGCTTCTCTGACTGTCCCATGATAAGGGCTGATTCTTGATTCAGTGGCACTTGAAGCAATTGGTTATGTGACTGATGGGCAGTCCTTTATGGGCTCTCAACTTGTCAAGGACAAGATTTTAACACAATACTGTGGTCTGTATTACACCTGGGTGCCTGCAAACTCATGTATATAGTATACCAGTTGTGCTCCTCTTCCAGAGATATTCAGTGGTAAAATATTCTGGTTTTTTGTTTTGGGAGTTTTTTTCCCGTTTCTGTCTGACAGCATCATGACACTGTGTTTTATCTGCTTATCCTAACCTTCCTGTCTTCTCTTTTCAGTAATTACACATGCTCCTAGCACAACCACAGTCTATTTCATTGGTCCTATGAATACACTGTAATTTACCCTTCATTTACTAAGTAAATAAAGTGCAACTCACACATATCACCAGTACAGAAAAAAAAGGAAAGGAGAAACTCTGCAGAAGTGTGTCTGCCTGTGAAATGCTTGTCACACAAGCCAAGCTTAATGTGTCATAGTTAGAGCTCTGTAAGTTAGTGTACAAGGCACAGTCAGTTCCTCAGTGTGAGATTAGAGCTTGTTTGCAATAATGGCAACACCATGCAAACTGAGCACAGCCTGTTATTTCAGATACAAGCTTTATTTTGCATACATATGTATTTCATACACAGCAGTATGCAGTGTTCTGCTGAAGGAAGCTACGTTAAGCTGCAAAAACAATTTCAGTGAGTTATATTGTTTGGACAACAGAATTTATTGACCCATCTTTTCAGGCACTGGTTACACTTTGAAAAAAAACTGGTTGGTGCAGTTACTTTGCCATCTGTGGCAGCAATAAGAAAATATGAGAGGGATGGTCATGATTCTTACTGACATCTTTTATCCTGGTATCTAATAACAGCTGACAAAGAGGCACCTGCATATGTTCCTTGAATTCTTGAAAGGTTACAGACTCAAAGGTAGCAAAAACAAAAGACCACCATGCAAGGTGATTTTGATGTGCAAATTTTGTTTACAACAACTGGGTATTGCAGAAACCATAATAAGAGCTACATCTAAAAACATTATCAGTAGCAATACCACCAAAGTTTCTGTTCCTAATGAGTCCAGTCATATCAAAGCTCTGCTAAAGGTAAGAAATTAAATACCATCGTGTATTTTTCTTTAGTAGAATTCCTTTGGGTCCTATTCCTATACTATTTGTCAAAACAGCACTTTTCAGCAGCTCCTCTGAGGAAAACAGAATTCCATTTCAGTTCACAAAGTTAATGTGATATTGTTGGACCAGACTGAGGCAGAGGAGGGGAGTGGGGAGGAAGAACAAAAAACAAGCAAAACTCATCAGCCAAACAAAAGAGAATAATGATGGCTTTGATATTTCACAGTCCCTCAATATTTTCTTGGAAAACAGATTAAAAAAATTCCTTAGTAACTTTCATGAAGTTAGCATTTCTGTAACATATCAAAACAAGTTATCATAAATACAGCTACTTCTTTGAATATTTATTTGAACACAAGGATAAAAATACATCTCTTCTGTCTCTTCTCTATTGACCTAGTTGTCTTAATCTACCTTTTTATTTTTTCTTAAAGGGTTCTCAATTTTTTTGTGAAGTAGCAGTTCTTGCATGTGAACTTAATATTATGTTTATCTCTCAGATTGTTAAAAGGAAGTTGTGGATTCACCAAGGGCAAGTCCTGCCTGATCAGCCTTGTGGCCCTCTATGATGGAATGATTCCATCAGTGGGTAAGAGAAAGGCTACAGGTGTCATTTATCTGGGCTGCTGTGAACCCTTGGACACAGTCCCCCACAACATCCCTCTCTCCAAATTGGACAGAGATAGATTTGATGGGTGGACTGTTAGGTGGATAAGGAATTTATTGGGTGGTCACATCCAATGGTGGTCAATGNGCCTTGTGGCCCTCTATGATGGAATGATTCCATCAGTGGGTAAGAGAAAGGCTACAGGTGTCATTTATCTGGGCTGCTGTGAACCCTTGGACACAGTCCCCCACAACATCCCTCTCTCCAAATTGGACAGAGATAGATTTGATGGGTGGACTGTTAGGTGGATAAGGAATTTATTGGGTGGTCACATCCAATGGTGGTCAATGGCTCAGAGTCCTGATGGACTTCAGTGAGAAGTGATGGCATCAGGGGTGCACAATGGGGCCATCAGTGACACACAAAGCAAGTGCATGAAGTGCACCCTCAGCAGGTTTGCAGATGGCAAAAAAAGGCTGAGAGGTGCAATGGTGACACTCCTGAAGGATGCCATCCAAAGGGATTTGGAAAAGCTCAAGGAGTCAGTCCATGGGAACTTCATGAGCTTCAACAACACCAAGTGCGAGGTGCTGCACCTGGGTTAGGACAACCCCTGGTATCAATCCAGGCTGGGAATGAAGGGATCAAGAGCAGCCTTGTGAGAAGGACTTGGGGTGCTGTGGGTGAGAGGCTGGACATGACCCAGCCATGGGCACTCCCAGCCCAGAAAGCCAAACGTGTCCTGGGCTACATCCAGAGCAGCGTGGGCAGCAGGGGAGGGAGGGGATTCTGCCCCTCTGCTCTGCTCTGCTCTGCTCTGCTCTGCTCTGCTCTGCTCTGCTCTGCTCTGACCCCTCCTGCACTCATACATCCAGCTCTGGGGCCCCAGTGCTAGCAGGACATGGACTTGTTGGTATTAATCCAGAGGAGGGACAAAAAAATTATCAGAGCTATGGAACTCCTTTCCTATGAGGAAGGACTGAGAACACTTGGATTATTCAGGCTGGGGAAGAAAAAGCTCCAGGATGACCTTAGAGCAGATGCCCAGTATCGGAAGAGAATCTACATGAAAACCTGCGAGGGATTTTTTTTTGTAAGATCACATCGTTACAAACAAGGTGGAAATGTTTTTAAGCTGAAGGACGTAAGTTTTAGATTGAATATTAGGAGGAAATTCTTTATGTGCGGGTGGTGAAGGACTGGTTTTGAAACCCTGGTACTGGCTCTGCCCAGAGGAGTGTTGGGTGCACCATCCCTGGAAGTGTTCTAGGCCAGGCTGGATGGGATTTTGATTAACCTGGTCTAGAGTGAGATGTCCTTGCACACAGCAGCAGGGCTGGAACTAGAGGATCTATAGGACTCCTTTCAACCCAAAACGTTCTATAATAGTATGATAGCCATGAGAATATCAGCTCTGCCTTGGGCTTTTACCTCAGGATTTCTCCTCTAATTTACAAGTGCTATGGATGCTATACAGGAATTTTTGCAATAACAAGCTGCAAGTGAGAAGGAAAGGCATCAATTGTACAAATCCCTGATTGTAGCACCTTGAACTATAAAATGGAAGTTGAAAGGAGGGGTTTTTTTCCCCTTATGTTTTTTCCCCTAAGGAGTTTCTCTTTCCAATATTAAACCATTAGGTTAGCTAGAAATGTAAGGAAAAAAAGTTTTTAAAATCTTTTAATGAGATCCCATATGGATGGAATAATCTCCCTTCACTTTAGACATCCACATTTGAACTATTTGTTTAGATTCCCCTAAAGGAAATGGAAAGAAATAAACCTTTCTAAAGTATGATTTATCTTATCTATTTCAGTCATCTATTTTAAGATGAGACAGATTATATTCCAGAGATACCAATTTTTTCTCCATTGACTGTAAATAGTATCTAGATTATTAATCTAGAGATCTAGAGTTTTAATGCAGAAAAAAATCTGAAGAGGAGGTGAATCCCACCCCCTATTTTAGATCTGTACAGACTCTTGGCAGCTCAGTTTTAGAAAAACACAGTTTTTAGGTGCAATGCATCTCTTTTAAGACAAACACAGCACCACTGATACCTTTTTGTTCTCACTTTATCTATGTAGCTGTCAACCATAGGTAACAAGTTTGTGCTTATGGGTAATGTTTGTAATTCAGCTATATCACAGAACCTGTGCCAGGACTGAAAGGTCATATAGGGCTACACTGGACATTTGAACATCAAACACTGTGAGACTGAGGTTTACAGATATCAACACTCATGACAATGTGAATAGAATCCTCTCTTGTGGCTTCTGACTTTTTATTACATCCAAGATGAACAACAATATCTAAGGTGGAGAAAATGTGATGGAGGAGATAAATTAAAATCTCTTTTAGGAACAAACTACATCATGGAGCAAATAGGTTAGTATCAGATGCATAGATTCAAATCCTAGCATGAGAATTCTACAAGATATAGTGCTGGAGATCTGCCCTTGATCATGCCACTTACTGACATAAACAAATTGGAATTTTGTCAGACATAGTATGTGCCAAGTTGATTGTGAGGGATTGAGAAGGGCACACAGAATGACACATCTCATTGCAGCATTAGCCTTGTATGTCATGTTTTGGAATGGTCAAATGTCTCTTCATAGGGAAAGCTCTGCATGTTTGGAAAAACTGACATCTTAACAGGCTACATCTGGAAAACAACTTAGGATCATAGTAATAAAATACCAAATTGAGACAGAGAACATTCACTCACTGAGAAAAAATCCCTCTATGAGAAATGACTTAAGCTAGTAATTCTTGAAAATTTAAAATGTTTGCCTTGATATACAATGGGATATTGCTCACTGAAGTCTTTTCATATTCTGTAGATTATTTCAGTAAAACAAGAGACAATAACTTTGTGGTCTGTAAGCTGAAAATTAAAACCAGATACACATGTTCAAGCCATCTGCTGAACACTGTTTTTCAAGAGTGAGGGTGAGCATATGGATTCCAGGGGTGAAAATGCCACTGAAGTAAGTACATGGATGTAGTCTCCAGTTTAAAATGCAGCTTATAGGAACAACTGACACTTTTTTTTTTCCTCCTAAGCTCAAAAATGTGCATTATGATCGAAACTCACTTCATTTAGACTAAGAAAAACAGTGGACTTGTAGTCAAGGTCATTTCCCAGGCAACAGAAAGACATTGAAGAAGCTGAGTGGAGAAGGGTTGCCTTACTATCTGAGAGCCTTGAAAGATGCTGATTAACAGGCAAGTGCTCAGGGTCTGCAGGGAGAATGGGTGAGTGTGCAAGTATCCCTCCAGTGTAATTCCACTCCTGTGTTTCCTGAGATAGCCGTGCAGCACCACTGCAATGGGAAGACAGGAGTATGGCTACACTCCATGTTGTTACTTAAAGTGTTTTTCTTCCCTGGAGGTTTTAATCTCTCCTTCAAGAATCCTAGTTTACAATGGTGCTAGCTATCATAACTTAAGTCTATTCTGGCAGCACTCCAGAGAACAAACACAGAAATGCACAAGAGAAGATGCGTTTCCTGTGCCACCAGAATTTTGCTTCTGAACAAGTGCAGTGGCTGGGAGTCCTTTCTGAGTTGGAAGTTTGCCACAGAAAAGATTTTTATAAACCCCTCTGTCACAAATAAATGCAGGGATTTTGTTCCATGACATTCAGCACCTTAAATGAAATACAAAACAAGTTACCTGTGCTGTAGAGCACTGGTAACTGAGGCACACAGAAAAAAATCAGTAAACAATTGAAGGACAGACTCACCTTCTTCCTACATAACTATGTTTGTTACAATTATTTGTTATGGCTAAATCAATATAATTAGCATAACACTTAGAACACCATTCCTAGAAATGATAGTAAACAGAATTTTTGTCGTTTGCTTTTAAATAAAAAAGGCATTCTGTGAACTTGTTTCATAGATATTTTAATAGCATAAAACTGCATTAGCAAAATGGTTCCTTAGAAGCCTCATACTTCTAATTGCCATGTATTTGAATGTGCAGTTATTGTACAAAGAAATGTTACTGGGCTGTTATATATTCATAACACTGAGAATAAGTGAAAGGCACCTTCTTCATTCAGTTTGCAGTTATCATCCACGCAATTATATGCAGAATGATATAAATACAAGACTTTCTGTGGTTCTGTGGGTTTTATTTTTGGATTGCACAGGTTTCCTTCAAAGGAATAGCTTAGATACATAGAAACACAAAAGGCAGAAATACTAAGACTCAGCTACAGAAAATTTGGGAATCATTAAAATAACCTGGAGACCTCCTATCTTATAAAGGAATCCATGTGTACATGTCATGACAGAATTTTGAGGACTTATTCTGTGTGCAATGGCCATAGATCCTTGTAGTGTTAGGGCAGGGGCACAAACCCAAATGCAGAGTTGTTGTGTAGGGACAGAGTCACTCTGTTTGGACACTCAGTGTGGGATTTGTCTCCCACCGTCTTGTCAGGCTTCTTCATTCCAGAAGAACAATAACAGTTACTGTGAGTGCTCCTCACAGTGTGGGTGTTTTTCTAGGGTCAGATTATTTAGAGCTGGAAAACTCACATTACCTGGAATATTGCCTCTGCACCAAAAGAACCACTGCCATCAGGTAAAGGCAGATGATTTTGTTCCTCCACCTTGATGACACCCCTGTTCATGCAGTGCTGCATCCAGCTCTGGGCTCCTCAGCACAGCAAGGACATGGATTTGTTGGAGCTGAAGGATAAGACTATGGCTCTTTACAAAGAGACGATGTGAATCTGCTTGTAAATAGGGCCAAGGACTTGTAGGGAAGGAAGCAACAGGAGGAGCTGTCAGTTTCAGAAAATGTTGCTAATTGGCACAGACTGCTGCTCAGCCAATGCCATGCTACATTCCCAAACTTTGAGAAGAAGAAAGACTTAATAGAGCTATGTTGTACAAAGAGGGAGGTGCATATTAAGGGAGAATAGAGTAGGTGAATTGGGATGTCTGTACCTTCCTAATACCTTAGCCAATAGGGGAGATGGTCATGCAAGTGGGAAATTAGGATGAAAAGGAGGCTGCATCCTCCAATAATTTGAGGGAATCCATGGGGAAATGCCCCATGGCCTTGCCCTTTTTTTTATGCTTGAAGTTACAGGACCCCTTTGTCTCCTTTTCGGACATAAAAGTCTGGTGATGTGAATTTTTCCTCACAGACCAAGTCCAGAGGAGGGTGTCAGAGACTGGAAAAGATTGATGGGTCCTTGGAGGCCCAAGAATTTAAAAGGCTAGCCACAAGGAGAGCAGACCCTCTTGGAGTTTATCAACATTGGAACCCAGGAGTTGGTAGCTATATGTGTGTTTTTCTTTATATTTTCTGTCTTTCCTCCTTTCTTTTTCTTCTAATTCTCTTTTCATGGAACATTTTGGGTAATTTAACATCAAATTTAATGTTTAAAGTTTGCTATGTTAAATGAGCCAAGTTAATGCTATGACAAGTGTTTTGTGTTAATTGGATGTTGTATTAAACCCTTTGAAAAAGTTCTTTGATTTTCTATATTTTGTTAGTAAAGTTTTGTGTAATTTTGACCTCATGAAAATATCTGGTCAGTATTTCTCCCATGTGCTTAACCCAGAGTAAACCTCAGTGCATCCCTTGTGTTGAAATGTTTTGGGGTTCTACAGAGGGTCACAAAGATGATGAGAGGGAGAGAGCACCTCTCCTATGAAGACAGACTGAGAAAGGACTGGGGTTGTTCAGCCTGGTGACCTTGTTCTGGCCTTTTGGTACCTTAAGGGGCCCTAGAGAAGGATTGAGAGGAACTTTTTGCAAGGGAATATAGCAACAGAACAGGGAGAAATGCTCCAAACTTAAAGAGAGTAGGTTTAGATTAGATATTAGGAAGATATTCTTTACTCTGAGGGTGTCAAGGCTCTGCAGCAGGTTGGAGAAGTTGTGGATAAACCACCCCTGGAAGCCTTCCAGGCCTGACTGAGTGGGGTTTTAAGCAACCTGGTCTAGTGGAAGGTGTCCTTGGCCATCGACAGTAGGGCTAGAACTGGATGAACATTGAGCATCCCTTCCAATCCAATCCCTTCCATAATTTGTTGCCTAAGAATGCTTATCAGGACTCTCAGGTAATATTTCATGTTTCTTTTTTACTCTTAGTCACAGAATCGTTGTTTAGAAAGGAAAACTGAGGGTCTGATGTCAATATATATCTCCAGAACAGGAAGGAAGTAATCCATTTCTGAATGTATTAGGAATAGGTAAAAGGTGACTGAAAGACATGAAACGAAAGGGAGAAACATCTATTTTTTGGTCCATTAATATAAATGCATCCATTGTATTGTTTTATATGGTAGATTATCTAAATATGCTTTGGGCTTCAATTCAGATGTGTCCTCTTCCGAAGAAAAGGTAGATTTGGATTTGTATGGAGTTTTCGTAGATCATACTTGAAAATCACGACCCTCTTGTGTATTCTGTTCCCTCTGTCCATTGATCTCTGTCCACAGAGGAGAACAACAGCAACACAGAGATGGAGACAGCCTCAGCTGAGTATAGTTTGGTAGTTAGGTTGCTGTTTTAGATGCTGTTTTCATCCAATGGTTTTTCGTATGCATGCAGT
Source organism: Dicaeum eximium (assembly GCA_013396995.1). Classification (NCBI taxonomy): domain Eukaryota; kingdom Metazoa; phylum Chordata; class Aves; order Passeriformes; family Dicaeidae; genus Dicaeum; species Dicaeum eximium. The sequence goes on from VWZP01006397.1 coordinate 188,171, forward strand.
AGCTGTGTTAGTCTGGACCTTTTGCTTCAAGTCCAGGAAGCAGAAAAGACAATTCAGTTCATGTTGCACATCTAGCCTCAGGCAGGTCTGCAGGCTCACTCTGTGAGCAAGGGAAGTTATCTGTGGAATGGAAATCAAAGTTTTGAGCGCTGTGATTCTGTCATTTCTAGGCTTGAATACCTTCCTCTTTTTTTCCCTAGATCTTGTTTAGATATCATATAAGTGCAGAAGATCTATGATGATGGAATGTAGTCAGTTTTAGAGGATTACTAGAGATCATCAGTCATAGACATCTACCTACAAATGACACAACTCTCTTGGGAAATGTCTATCTTCCTCCTCTATCCACAGAAGGGGCTTGGTAGTCTGATTTTTAGAGATCTAACCTATATGAAATGAACCCGACACTCATTATTACTTAAAGATAGGATTGAGAGACCTAAAATTGAGAGGTTCGTGCTCACATATTGAATAACTTACTTAAAAACACAGAGGAAATAATGGAATTAGTTATTGGAACTAATTTAGAGACAATATGACTGCCATTCTACTGAAGCATAACAGAATATGTTTTTTATAAAAGCTTATACATTTGCCTTGAGATGCAGTCCTTAAAAAGTCATTACCCTTAGGGGCATTATTATTAGTTTACTAAGCTCTTAATTGAATTATTATGTCAGTGATATTTATGTATTAAAATTAATACCTCTCTATTGAACATCCAGAAAAAAACTAAACCTATTTTTTAATATTTTGTATGTAATGCACTTGCACTTTCCTCTTGTAATTTCTAGCCAATAGTAATGACATTTCACTGACACCTTTAAAGGTGCTTGGTAATCTCCTCTGAAGGCAGAGTAAGAAAGAACTAAGTTGTCATAGCTAAGAGACCAATAAAAGACTTGCACATGGCAAGATAAAACAATTCTGATATATTGATTTTTATTCTTTATTATTTCCGCTGTTTGCACATGTCTTTGATTCGATTTATCCTGAAACAGCATCCTGAAGACTGTTGGAGAGAGAGCTTACAGAATAAACAGTGATTCAGCACCATAATATTACCGACCAACAGGTTGTGAAGTTTGAAGATTAAGAACTCACAAATTGGTTAAGACCTATTGTGGGCAATGGACTTCACTTGGCAGAACTCAGATTTGCATTCAAACCTTGATTTGACTGCTCTATTTCCCCTGTTTACAGAAATATTTTCCTGCATTTGTGACAGCTTTTAACAGTGGCAAAAAAGTCTGGCCCTGCTACATACCTACTTTAAAAAATGGTGCTTCTGATTCTAAGCTTCCCAAAGCATTTCAACAGAGGCGTACATCACGCCTAAAATGGCGTTTTAGCTTTTTTTTTTTTTTCCTCTCCCAGTTCATGTGAAATCTGAAATTAATTAACTGAAAAATGTGCCCCGCTATCACAAATTTTTATTGGATTCCGCTTGCACATTTAAGTGGTGTAATAATTCCGTTTCAGGCTGTTTGGGCATCGCAAACTTATTATTCAAGGGGCAATTTAATTTTTACTGGTACAGTAGCTTGTGCCTGAAGACCACCCCTAGAGAGGCCCCAAGCAGCTTTACACTCCAGTGGGCTCACTGTAAAAGTAACAAAATAGGATGAAGGATGGTGTTCAGGGGGGGAAGGGGGGAGGGAGGAAGTGATACTCAACGCTAGCAGTAAGTTTGACAGTACTGAACAATTGAAACTGCCTTTTACCAAATCAAAATGCAGCCCGACTTTTCCTGAATTCGAAAGTATAGACAGAAGAAAGAAAGCAGGGAAGATTAAAAAAAAAAAAGAGAAAAAAGTGTTTTGACTGAAACATAATTACCTTCTATTTCTGTAGATCACGTGACCAAGCTTTCTCTGGTGCGCTCTTTCCTTCAGATTTTAAACTTCAGTGCATGGTTAGGTTTATTTAAAAAAAAAAAGAAAAAAAAAAAGTTACAGAAAACACCAAACACAAAAAAAGAATGGTATTTACGTGCCAACCCAGCTGTACCACAGTAGTTTCAGAGATGTTAATGCCTCCTCCTCCACCACCAGCTATTCCATACATCCTCCATCTTCCTTTCTCTGCTTTTAATCATCCTTCAAAGGATGATGGAATGGTCTGGTACACAGCTTTTATGGTACCCAATATTGACCTATTCATTCATCTGTTCTGCGCCATTTCTACCTTCAAGTATATGCCTAATTTTCCCCTTAGAACTCAGTACCCCAAATGTTTTTTAGTTTGCATTTTCAGATTGGCAGTATGTCTCTGAATCTAGTTTCTTTAGACAAAACAGTTCTAAATACCCTATCTTTTTCTACTATTCATGATACTAAAATAATGAAATGTGAGCTTTGAATGATGCAGTCATAGTGAGGCAGTTTGTCAGCTGCACTAGTTTCCATTCAAATCAGTTTGGCAATCTTTAGATTTTTTTTTCCCCTTCATTTATTAGTTTTGCCATTTTCTTAGCTATATTTTTGGAGCAAAATCATGACTTTTCTATTCCATCAGGACATTTTTGCTCCTCTGATTTACTCCTTAAATTCTCTGAATTCTCATTCTTTCTCTGTTTCAAGTTCATATTGCACATAAATAAAGTTTCTCAGGAAACCAGTGGTCAAATGTGATATTTCAGATTCATTCTGCATGCTCCCATAGGCACTGTCGTGAGACTATGATCCCTGTTACACAGTTTGAATTGTCACTTTTTGGTTATCAATGAATTCAGCTTTTTTTTTTTTT
>VWZP01006397.1:190956-221963 GCA_013396995.1 Dicaeum eximium
TTTTTTGCATTGGCCTCATGCTCTTTGATGGACAAAGTGTAATTTTTAGGTGGAATTTGAATAATTGTGGGTGTGTCTGGCTGTTTTTTTCTCTTGCTTCTGAAATGCAGCCATAATCTGCTACTGAACTATACTAATAATAAACTTGTGGGTTCACTGTGAACAGGTATAAGATTTAAAAAATCTATCCAGGACTGTGGAGTAATAAGAAAATTATTTTCCCACAGGTTCTGGAAAGGGAAGATGACTTGCCAGTTGAAAGGTGAGTGCTTGACAATTTCTGAATTTGGTTGTACCATGTAGAAGCATACTTGTGATGCTATCCAGTAGAGGGCAGAGAACATGTAGTCATATTTTCTTTGTGATGTTTGAATATACAAATTATATGACCATAGCAAAATGTCGCCATCAAGTTATCCTTTCCTCAGGGAAAAGAGAGACATCAGGGAAATGATACAACCAGTGTGTATACATACCTCCCCAGAATTTTCAATAGTGCTGTTAAAAACAATCCAAATGAATATTGGTTCTAAAAGCAAAAAGAAGTATTTTAAATATCTCAGTCTTGCATAAACCTCTTCAATTTAAAAGAGCAAAGGACAACACAGGATGGTTCATCCTAGCTTTGAAATATGACAGAGTAGTGTACTATGGGATATAGAAGAGGTTTCAGTGCAATACCAGGATTTTTTCAGCTAAGAAAACACCTTTTCGTATCATAGGAAAGAGCTGTTTTTATAATAGAGATGGTTCACAACTCTACCAAACCTCAGGGAAGGTCACACCACACGAGTAAGTGAACTGCTCCCTGTACAGTCATTTTTCCTATTTAAATCCTATCTTCTTCTAATGAAACAGTCATTCTGCATTTTTTCTTGTATTTGATATAAATTAAGATTTCTTTTTTCTCTGTTTCATATTTATAAGTTATTTTTGAATGCATGATTCTGCTTCTTTGGAGTTGTCTGGTGAAGGTCAATAACATGTTAAAGTGATTTGAGATCCAAAGATCATTAATGAGATTTTTTTTCCCATAGCAAATATAAATTTGCTTTGACAGTGGGTTGTTGTGTTCTCTATTTGTTTCTTTATTTCGCAGACTATGGAGCCAGTGGTCAAAGTGTTCAGTTGTGGTTTCCTAGGCTGAGAAACAGAGGGTAAATGGAAACATATATGGTTTCTTGGGCTATATAGCAGAATGTCAGAAAAAAAATACTGAAAAACAGAGCCTCTAAGAGATCCTCCTGCAGGAGTCTGAAGGACAGCCCTTCCAGGGCTACCACAGCTGACAGGGATGTTTTCTCCCTTGGCTATTTGACTGGAATTGTGACAGCACCCAGCAGAAGAGTACAGTGATGACTGAAGCTGGGGATACTTTAAGACTCCACAAATTATGCTTATCAGAGGCTACAGAGCACTTTCTTAAGAAGGCAGCAGCTTTTTTATCCAGCTTTGGCAGTCAAACTGGAGTATGACATTTACTCTGTCTCATTTAATTGCATTCCTACATCTCTTCCAATACAGAAAGGTATTTTCTCACCATGCACCACTGCGAGTTGAGAGCGTTGTCCTCACTTACACTGCAAACCCTCCCCACGGGTTGTAATGCAATTGAATTACCCCTGTGTAACTCCTTTATTTTTTAATAAGCTCCAACAGGATTCAGGAAATTTCACCAAGGCATGAATTTTTCCATAATATGTTATTAACATTTTTCACTCTTACTGGGTATGCCTGTTATCAAAATCTTGTTGCATGTTTGCCTATTTTTTTGCTAAAATCCCTGACCACTGTTCACAGTGTTCAGTCTACATCAAGCCTTACCTAAATCAATACAAATCCTTTCATGTATTACTCTACGTGAAGCAACCAGAATTCAGCCCATCAGCTAAAATCTCCACAGTGGTGGGGACCTGTAATTTTCTCCCCTCTTTGTGGTATTATAGAATGTTTGAATATCTCCTCTCTGACATTACAGAAAGGGCAGAACTATTTAATAATCACTATTTCAACCAGTTTACATTTGAAGTCCTGGTTTTAGTTTCCCTATAATTTAGGCTTGGATAATTGTTTCAACAAGTGAATTTCAAATGCAAAGTGCTATATGACATTTATCCTGGTAACAAAGGTTACCTCTATCTGCATGGTAACGAACAGTTCTTTTGCAAGACATGCCAAAATAATCAGAAGAGATTATCGACATTTTATGTCAACCAAGTGTTGGACATTCTGTTGTATTAAAAAAAAATAAAGTCTTGGTGGCAGTGGATTATTACTCATTTTGAAACAATATTATCAAAAGTCTCATACTAGAAATGTATGGTAGAAAAATTATCCACTTGAGAGGGATCAGTGAAATAATATGTGTGAATAAATATTGAAATATATTTTTATGACAAGGCAGCAGACAGTGGACTACTTTAACTGAGACTGAGATAAGGACTGCTACAGAGGAGATACATTGCCCAAGAAGGATACCATGGTACAAAATCCCATCTGTGTATTCACAGACTCTAAGTTTTCTACAAGGCAAGATTTTTCACCAGGCCCCTCCCAAGAAGCAGTGAAAACTTAGCTCTGGATTCTGAAAGACTGTCCCCAGAGAAAAGAAACAGATGCAAAACCTTTACCAGCTTGAGAAATATCTTTAGTCTAATTGAACATAGACTGAAATGTGAGATGTCTGTAATGGTGCCTCAGTAGCCTTAGCAGAGAGATCAGGTTTTGTTGAAGTGTGCTTGTGGTAACAACCCTTTGCATGGCCTTGCTCTGATCCTGTAACACTTTACTTTACAGTGAAATAAGGCCATTTTCTTGTTGTTGTTGGCCTCTATCTTCTAATTTCATTTATTCTCCAGGTAATTAGATGTGGCTTTCAACTGTGCTTGAGTAAATTCTTCAGAGCAGAGAATTATGTCTGACTTTAGACAAGATGAAAGAAACAAATGTTATCAAAGGCAGAAGATTTACAATTGCCTTGCCATGGCATGCAGTAAGATATTGTCCTCAGGCATAAGTGTCAGATATTAAAAGAGCATAAGGATCAGTAAGATTTTGTCACAATCACTCTCTTAATTGTTTTGTACCTTATTTTAGCCATATTTGGACTTACATGGTTTTGTTGTATTTAAAAGTCTACATATAATTTTCAGAAGTGAGAATTATACAAGCTTCTACCATTGGTTCCTGTGTATATACCATGTCTTTTAAAGAAGAGGTCAATGTGTCTTAAGTACTTTTACAGACAGAGGGAATTCAGGGATTTTGAAAGATGAAACACACATAATATGAGACACAGCAACTTCATAAACTGTGTAGGACATGGAAAACTCCATAGGCTTGATGTTTTGGAAGGTTTTGTTTCTATGTAAAAATATTCAATTACATAACACAACAAAATATGAAATTGGTAATTATTTGGAAGGTCAAGTGAAAGTCCCCTTGGGGGGCTTAATAAAGGGTAAGGTAGGAAATAAAAACCTAGTCATCCTTGAAATGTATAGCTAAATTCACTTACTGGGGAAAAAAAATCATCCTTCTTTGCCAAGTCTTCCCTTTTTAAATACAAGATTTTTGTTACCATCAGAAAAAAATACATAAAATTTTCTGATACTTAAAATTTTAATGTTTATGTGCATGTGGTTAATATCTATATTATTGGTTCAGAGCCAGCATGTCCAGTAACGAAAGAGAGGCACTGTAGACAGAAAATTGGCAAGCACCAAAGAGTTTTGAACTGATTAGGTTTTGATTTGAAGCTCTATGAAAAATGATTTTTTTTAAACGTTTGTGGCCTTATCAGCATTTTTGAAAATTGTTGCTCTACTAGGTCCCATACCATATGTAACTATGGGGACTCCATAGTTACATTGATTGCTAATGAAGTGGGTGTGTGAGAATGTGCCTTTTCATGCACTGATTTATCAGTAACTTGTGACAACTGATAAGGGATGGTTGATAGGTTAAGGAAGTGATGGTTCAACTTTTGTCTGACTAGTTGTGTTATAAAAATCATAGATTTTCTGATTGTTATCTAAGGACCAGCATTTGCTTTGCAAAATTATCAGAAAATCCTTGCAGTACAGCTACTCACATACAAACAGAAATCACAGAAAAATCAAAAATGCTTCTTTTGTATCTAGATTCAAATATGATGTAAAGTGGCACAATGATCAGCCCTGCAAATTCTTATTTAGTTGTTTAGTTGATCACCCAGTGGAAGCCACACCGTTGTATTATGCACCTTCATATTTTGAACTACCCACAAGGAGACTTCTATAGCTAAGAAATAAGCCAAAAGAAGCCAGAACAGAGGGTAGAGAAGCAACAAACTTAACTAATTAAGGAACATGTTAGAGATGGTTATAATCAAGTTTTGCCATTCTAGATTTGCTGCCATTCTGGAGACATACCTACTTGGACTATTTGTCCTCATTAAACAAATGTACATAGATAGCAAGATTTAGAGAGAGCAATTTACAGAAGTCTTTCAAAAAGTGAAAATACAGGAGATTATGTCAGCTGTTTGTCTTACAAGACAGTCATTGATAAGCTGGGGAACATCCCTTCCCTTTGATAACCCTTCTGCCTGCAAGATACTTTTTGTCATTTCTGCACTCACCATGTGTGAGAACGGAATGGTTCTCCCAGGCTGCCTTGTGGAGTACCTGTTTTCTGGGATCTGGCCTCTTAGAGGTGTTTTCTGGGATCTGGCCTGCTTAGAGAGCCCTGTTCTGTGTCACAAGCCTCCACCTTTGAAACCCAGGCTTAGCTGCTCCTCACTGAGACCTGTTACGTTAAGAAAACACTGTTTTGCAAACAACAGCCAGAACTTTCAGGTGAAAAAATTGTGGTATAATTCCCTCATGTTGCCACTGAGAGTGTCCATCGGTAGTTATAGTATGTGATACAGCAATGATCTGGAAATAGATGAGGAAAATGCCAAATATATTTTTTTTAATTGAACTTAGCACATGACTGAATTAAGAATAGGGGAAAGAAAAGGGGAAATTCAAAATATATCTGGCTTTTTGTTTGTTCTAAATGTAATATATGTAAATGTAAATATATGTAAATGTATGTAAATGTAATATATGTATGTTCTACCTGTAATATAATTATGAGAATCATCTCTTAAATTTATGCTCATTTTTAAACTCGACGGTGAATTTTATTATTTTTGCTTTTTCAAACTTAGTATTTCATTCTTAAGGCCTTTCAAGCACTTGAACTTCACTTTTGTAGAAAGTTTTGGTACTTTAAACTGTATTATTAAATATGCTTACTAAGAACTGCTTCACAGGCTTATGAGACTCTCCAGAGTGAGAGTTTGGAGTTTATACTCATTGCAATCAATTATGACATGTCTAGTTGATTTGTGAAAGTGATAATTAACATGGTCCCACTTAATTAAATCAACAGTATCATGTAATTAAAATAACATGATATGCAAATATTCTCAGTAGCAATTTCATGCATAATCTGCAGGCTTTGAATTATTTGGTAGAACCTATCCTTAGCAGCAGAATATGAAATAAACCAAAGGATATGGTGGGTTTATTATCAAATGCTGATTGCAGGGAAACTTGTTCCCACATGGTGTGTTAGTTTACAAACTCACTCTACACGCTGCTCTCTGTATTCAGGATATTTGAATGTATCCCACAGCAGCTTTACTAACCATATATTATCATTAGGTCATGGGTATGAGCACAGAGGGGAGCTGTACTTTATCCCCAGTATGACAGTATCAACAGTTCACAAGGTTTTATTAAGGCAGCAGAATTTTAAAATTCTATATTATAAACCAGTAATTTCAGTAATATTTTTAAAATAATCTGTTTTATCTGGAAAAGAAGAGGCCATACATGGATGTCTTAGTTCTGTGACCTAGGCTTTAACAGGTATGATCCTGTGGCTGTGACAGTGACGCAGCTAATTTGAAAGTGGTCAAGGCTGTAGTCAGTGGCAAGAAGGTGATTGTTCTGTATCACAGTACTAAACACAAATGAAGGTCATTAAAAATATCAGTAAGGTCTCCCCCCTGCCCTGTTAACAGAGTTGGGCCTTCTGAATAATCTTGTTAGTTATAGTAATAAAAGGCTGTAGAAAAGAAAATACAGAAATAAGATAGACGTTAAAATAACAGAGATGAGACAGAGTTTGAAAATGGTGTAAAAACAATTAAAAATTTAAGGTCATGTTCTGATGTTACATCAAGAGATATTGTGACTTTATGCATCATAGTTTAATGACTATTATTTTAAAAAATCCCTTTATGGATGGCTAGTTTCAAAATCAGCAGCATTTGTGGACTGTAGTGAGATCCACAGTCATTACACATTACAGACAGAAAATTATTATTAAAGAAGAAATTGTCAGGAAAAAAATAATTTATACTTCCAATCAATTCACAAAGACTAATATATTCACTAATTTTTTTTTCTTGTAATGTTCTCTTCACATCATTTTATTGCTTTTTAAAAGAACAAGTAGCATCTGTTTTATGTAGTGTAATAAGGATATTTTTATAGATTTCAGCAGCTTGTTTTTTATACTTGCCATGATTTAATTTAATGTTGCGATCAACCTTTCTTCCTATATACTGTGATGTCACCCTGCATGCTGCACATTTCCTTTGCATTTACATAATGCCATTAGGAACCAGAGATGAGTCTTTTCAGTTGCAAAGTACAATCTGAGCAGTCCTTCAGGATATGGGGCTTTCTCTCCCTGCAGTGTAACTTATTATGTCAAGCCTGAAACTGGTTTGTCAGAGGGGTCACCAGTGGTGTAAGGTGGTTTTAATGTCACTCTAGAGGTTAGCCACTACTTTCTGACAGCAATAAAGTAAAACATATAATTTCAATAAGCTGCATAAAGGTTGAATCAGGTGTTGCTTGTGTTGTAACACACAAACTAACTTGGCCATTATTACTATTACAGCTACTCATGACGTGAAAAGCAAAGAGGAAAACTCTAGTCCCACTTTGTCATTAATGTATACAATTTAAAACGTTTCCCCCTCATATTTCCTCTCAATCTGCAGAAAACATTGTCATATTGTCATTGTCAATTTTGTTTAGAAAAGTGGAACTAAATTACAGTGAGTTTATTAGGCTGTGTTAATATTACACCTGCTTACCAGCCAAAGCTGTCTCATGTTTTGACATTATCTCAACTGCAAGTTAAATACTATCACATTAGTGAAGATGTGGACTTCCAACTTTCCATTCTTTTTTAACATTAATTTTGTATATTTTACCAAAAGGACCCAAAATTTGAGAAACTCTCTTGATTATCTGTTTTGTTTTGGGTTTGTTTTTTTTTTTTTCCCCAGCTGGCTAAATTACTAATAACAATAGTGGCCATAACTAACTTGATTACTTTAGTGCTAGCAAAGGCACCCTGTCATGTTTCATCCCCAAGGGATGACAGGAATAGAATGCTTTGGACCAGAATCTAAGCTAACACTATTAATATCTGCCTTGCTCTCAAGGGCTGCTTCTAGCACGGAATGTGGTAAGCAGAAGCAGCCTTCTACTTGCATTGTTTTACTCTGTTGCTGTTTTAAAATGTTCTCTATTTTTCACCTGTTTCTTGTTCAGAAGGTAATGCAGTCCACAGCAAGTTATCAGAAGCTTTTCATACAGTGTTGCATGAATATGATGTGAAGGAGGCTTTTCCACAGAAAATAGTTCTGATAATGTCAAGTGGAGAGTTTTTGTGTACTTAAATAGCAAATTTTATGAAACCAAACTGCGAAAAGTAACACATTTGAAATTAAAGCTTTTTGGGATTTTTTTTAATCTCTTCCTGTTTGTTTCTCATAGAAACTTTTGAGAAGGGAGTTAAAGCTCCAAACAGTTGCACTCAGAGTATTTGAGCATGAGTAGTTGCAGCCAGATGTATCTCTGTTGTCTTTCTAGTAGTATGGCTCATGGGATCCCATATGGAACATGAAATTTGTTTCCTCATATTTAACTACAGATACAAACATAATTATCACCTTTCCAAAGGTGGTGAAGACATGAGGGCGCACACCTAATTCATAACATGGATCAGTACTATTTTTTTTAAAGATTGTGAATGCCAGGAAGCTGTGGTTACCTTTGAAGACTCTGATGTGCTTTGAGAGAGGGAAGTTGGAACTGAGAGGGGATCGAGCTGGGAAGTGATGGTAAGCATAAAGTTATTTGAGAACGTGCAGTGCAGCATCTGAGGTTTTGCACGGTGCAACACGTGCTGTGTAAATTGCTGTGCTGTGTCTCCTGTGGTGGGTCAGGGGGAAACAAACTGCAGCCTTCTAGTTTGCTGTGAGCCACTACCAGAGGATGGTGGCAATAATTTCTCAAGTTCCCAGCAGACAATGACTTGAAGAGTGACCTATGAATATGATTCCAGTGGGATCTTCCAGCAGCTTGCACGTCCCATTTTACTGCTCTTTGAAGTCAGAAAGAACATTAAATAAGGGCAGCAACAGATAGCATCTGCTTATCTCTTATAAGAGATGGAAGCAGCTTATACCCAGAGCCACCAAGCTGAATTAAAACACTGAGAAGATGGTATCATTTCAAATGTGATTTGTTTGGTGATATAACATTCAGTAAAACAGTGACTGGAGAAGATACCGTGGTCTTATTAGAGCACAAGTTATGGGTGGAAAATTCAAACAGATGGCTATACTGCTGTGTGACAGAAGAAAAAAGAAAGGCCTTTCTAGACATTTGGTTTAAAACTTAGTTGTTTAAATGGAATAAATTTATGTGTGCAATACAGATGATAAAACGTGATTGGATTCCTGCTGAAGGTTGTCCTTGAGAAATGTATCAGAAAACTAAATAATGATTTTATTTTTGTGTTAAGTTTTAATGTTTCTTTAAGGAACATTCAAATATCAACAGAAAGCAATTTTTCCAAAAATGTTCATTTTTGAAGGAAACTCCTTTGACACAGTAATCTCAGTTAAACTGCAAGTAGCAAGTATCTCAGCATCATAGGTATATCCAGATGGTTAAAAATTCAGCATTTTAGAAACTAGTGACATTTTGAAGCTTTTGGTAAATATAAAAGGGATGATAAAAAAAAAATTAATCAGATTTTTTTTTTCTTTATGAAATTATATCTTGCTTCAGTTTGAAAGAGTGGGTTAAAATCTCTTGGTTTCTTTTTAGAACAAAACTTCTGCTTAGACACTTTTAATTTTTAGGTCAGAAATTAACTTCCTCTACATTATTATTTACTCTAGAGTAAAAGATCACAAAAAAGCATAAAGGTACTGCAGAGCTTGCTCAAGGTGTACTGGATCAGAAGGCAATGGAAACAGCAATAAATGTGGAGATGCAGGGTACTGAGGACCTCCCTATACACTCTTTGAGACTGCCATTTCACCCCAGCTCAGATCAGACTCCTTGGACTGTGCAGAGGTGGGGTCCATCTTTAGCTTTAGGTTTCCCACAGAGAGCACAGCATGTTCACTCTGGGAGCCCACTGCAACAGGAGCCCAAATACTCTGAGCAGAGGGGAGGTGTGTGCTCACTTCAGTGGCACTCCTTGCTCAAAATAAAACTCCAATGCAGAGATGTCCTCATTTCCATATTAGGCTGCAAGTGACACAAGTATAGAGACAGTATTTGAATTCTGCTATTGTTCTAATATGAACCTTTTATCTATAAGCTGTACTTATTTTCTTTACCAAAGACATTTTGCATACTCCTTGTTACTTACAAATTCAATTAATCATTTATATTATGTCCTTTACTTTGGCATGTGGGTTTATCACCAAAAACCAAATATTAATATTTAATTGCCCATATTAGGGAGTAGAACTAATTATTTTCTCTATTGTCTAGGGAAAAGTGCTTAGGAAAATATAGGCAATTAAGCATGACAAAAAAAGTTAAATATGTTGTATTTTCTGAGTGCATTTGGTTCAAGGAAAACGTGTGTTCAAATTACTTCCTTTTTTTTTAATTTATGGGGTTTTTTTTGGTGTGTGTATTGCATAAATATATATATAAACTACATGCTAAAAGAAATTTCTTGCATGAATGGAAGTCCCAGAAGCCACCATTTTGTACTGAACTTCCTTCTGCTGAGAAATTATTCTTTTACAAGTGGGTTCTACTGACAAAATAGAGACTGTGCTGAATTCATTGTAAGACAAGGTACCTCACATTGAAGGGTCAGATTGGCTGTCTGTTGTCCTGTATTTTCTCCATGTCTGGTTATTTACCTCCAGTCTGTGTTTCATGCCTGTTCCAGTGAGCAGAAATTGTTCCTCTTCCATTTCTAATTCCCAAGCTGCTAAGGCAAGCTTCTAAGAAACACTAGAGCCAGAAAATAGTAGAGTTGTTACTGTCTGTGGTATCAACAACCCCAATTTTAAAATCTTTTTTCTTCCTCTGAGGTAATTTGCATGGAAGTTAGTCATCTCTCACTGTTTTCTAAGCTCTCGTCTCCCTTTTGAAATAGGGACAAGAAGGTATGAATTTGAAATGAAACCTCATTTGTAAAGCTGCCTGATCTCAGATGTTTAAATTAGATAATTCATTTTAGCATAAATGCATGGGTGGTTTTAAACTTTGTGTATGAAATACACTCGATATGGAAAATATTTCAGTTTCTGCTGCCATTTGGTATGATGGAGGTTAGCACATACAGTATGTAAAATCTGAATCCCTCTCAGGGAGATCCTTATTTGAATTGTAGATGAAAAATTTCTAAAAGTATAATTAGCTTTGCTTGGTACCTTTTCCTCCTCATTTTTGTGAAGAAATATCATCCACAAACAAGGAAAGAAAAAAAAATATGCTTTATCTTGCCTGCTAAGCAGTTGGGAAGCATTGCACTGTCATGTTCTCTGATTCATACCTCAGCTCAAATTCAGCAAATCCCAAGTGGGTTTTGAGTTGGAAGTGTCTTAACAGGCCAAGCAATAAAAAGCAGAAATAATTTAATAACATCTTCTCTAATGGTAGCTGACAATAGCACTCCAGGAATGCATTGCAGCAAAAGAAGGTGTTTTGTTAACTTTTAGGGGTTTTGTCCAATTTGAAGGGGCATCAGAATGCATCCTTCAGCAGTTGTCCCCTAATTCTAGTCATTTGTCATTCCTTTTCTCATTGTGTTTGCCTTGAAAGGGTTCTTGAAAATGCAGTAAGGATAAAAAGAGATTGCATGGAAAATTTAGAAATCCTCTCAATGGTCCCCTGAACTGGAATTAAATAAGAGAATTTAAATAAGATACAAATATGAATTCTAACTGCTGATGGCAATGAGTCCTTTTTATGTTTAAAAAAGCATTAATATTATTCTAATGATTAACATAATATTAACTTAATGTCTTTAATGGTAAATTAGAGATGATGATTTGATATCCACATAGCCCTCCTTTTGAGGTATTGATTTAAAAAAAAGGTGGGATTAATAAGTAGGATCTCACCTACCAGAAGAAAAAAAGAGAAATATAAATGTATCACCTCATACTGTCTGTACAGTTTTTGGGGTTCATGTTTTTTATTCAACAGATGTTCTACATTATTTCCTCAATGGATGTTACTTCCCATATGCTAAGAGAAAAAGAAGTATTAAAAAAAGAAAAAGAAAGAATGAAAAAAGAAAACTTAGAACCCATTCCATCATTTTATTTCTCCACTTATATTTCTTAGCTGTTAGGAGCTATGCACTGAAGAAAATGCTAACAACTTTTTGTGTCTTGCCACGATTTCTGGACGATTTTGGCACATTTGGACTCTTTCTAATGACCTATAATTTTGTTTTCGTACACTTAACTTCAAAGGTGGGTTGACCACCTTTGACGCGATCCTGGAACGTGTGTTTAAATTATAAACTTTAGGTGCTGTAAATCTGCATTCAAATCTAAAGCAGCCTTAAAGACAGCAGCTGGCAAGAAGATAATTTCACCTTGAGGCTTGCCAAGCAATTTGGGCAGCAGCAGCACTCCCCAGTTGAGGTGGACTTGCTGCTTCTGCAGCAACACAGACAGGTTGGCTCTCATCTTGTTGATTGGTTTAGCTGGCTGAGTTCGTGCTTCTTTGTCTACACCTTTCTGTGTTTAGCTGACAGACTCTTTGACAGTGTGTTTTCTCTGGAAGAAAAGTCAAAAATTTATCACTTCACAGGTTTGAGCAAAGAGTCTTTTCCCTACCAACATGTGAAACCTGTATTTGATTAGTGTTATTGCAGTATTGTGGAAAGTCAGGGTGAAAGTGAGGCCTCTAATTTGCCCCTCTTGTTCAAGTACCTTAATTGTTTTTCCCTTTCTCTCTTACTCATGTATTCCTAGCCCACTTTCTCCAGTTACATGACTTTTTCAGAGTACCTTATAGCTTTTGCAGAAAGAGTCTTTCAGAAAACCATTTAAACTCACATCTTTAAATTCCTTCAGCATTTTCAAAAGCTCTCTGAAGATGGGAAGTGAGATTCATAAGCCATTTGGCTTTTCTTCTAAAGCTGATATTTTTTATTCTGGCCTTTTTCCCCCGTTTCCTTATCCATTTCCTTTTCTCCTTCCATACACTCTGGCAAGACCCTGTAGTCCAGACTTTCCCTTCCATGTCCCAAGCAGTAAAATGTTTCTGTTTGGTCAGTTTCTGGAGTTGAACTCCAGCATCTTACCATACTGAAATTAAGTGCTTTGTGAAAAATTTAACAGAGCATGAGGAAACTAGGGTTGTGCCAGGAAAACAAACACGTGGTGACTCTGAGGCAGCAGCAAGGAAGGGGATGGCTTTTTCAGGAGGGCTGAGAAAGCCACAATGTGCACTTGGAGTGAGGATATTTTGCTGCCCTGAAGCACCAGGCTGAGGCAGAGGTTGGTGCAGTCCAGCTCTAGTTGTGTGTGATGCACAGTGTTTTCATGGGATCCATTGGAGTCAGCCTTATTGAATTCCCTAAACTCCCAGAGGTAGTAAAGTACTGAGGTACTTATCCATTCAAGAACATCTAGTCTTTTGCCATGCTGGTGTGGTTTTGTTGCACATTCTGTACCATCTATTTTAAATGTATTGAGCAATCAATTTAAACTTGTTATTGTCACTGGGGCTTGAAAATTTAATAAGCAATTAGCAGAGTCCATTCCTTTGTTTTTAATTTTTACTAAGATGTTGTTCAATTTCAGACCTTAAAGCAATCACGCTCCCCGGATTATTGAATTGAATGAGTCCATAAGTCAGACCAGCTCTTAACAGTATTTTTCTTCACTGATTTATTTGGCTGAATGGTACAGTATCTCCTTGTGGAATGAGAGAAAAGGAAATGCAAATCTGAAGTTAGATCGTAAATATAAAGTGCTGCAATACCTATCAAATCAATGAGCAGCAGACCCTGAGACTGCCTTCCTATTTTTTGTTGTTGTATTGCTCTGTTTTTGTGAGCATGTATGGGGGTAAAAACATCCCCTCCTACAATTTTTAAATGCATAAAATACAATTTTCTGTATAGCTTCATATGTCCCTCATTGATCTTATGAGAGAATGTCCAGAAAATCCAGGACTGCATAACTGAATTATTTTGGTTTCCTTTTCCATTTCCTCTTCCAATTTTTTAACAAAGCTCTTTCTTTCCCAGGTGTTTTTTTAAATTTAATTCTTACTGAAGAAAAAAAAAAAAAATGCTGCTTGACTTGTTTTCTTTTGTATTTTTCGTCAAGAGGACCAAGAAAATATTCCAAAATGTGAGCAAATTCTTTTTTAAATTAATTAACTGTCACTTAGACACATTTAGGCTAATGCTTTGAAAGGTAATCATGTTCTCATTGTTATTATGCCTACTGCCATATTGCTCTAAAAGGCAGTGATTTTTGTCAGATTGTCTTCAGTACCCATCACACTGGAAATACAAAAGGTCAAAGTAAAACCTCCATGAATAGTAGGTAAAGCTGCAGAGAGATCAGAATTACTATTCTGGAAACCAATGAGCCCTCTGAGAAGGGACAGCTTGAATGACAGAATTCTGAAAATATTGAAAAGTTTCTCATCATTCTTTCCTTAATGTTTTGCAAAATTTTAGGTTTCAGCAGGTGAACAAATTTCCCCTGTGTTTTCTTGAAAATTGCATCTTAATATTAAAGGAAGCAAAGGAAATAGTTTTTAAGAGTTATGTAACATAATTAAATTGAAAATACTCAAAATGTCTTAGAAAGTGCTCAGTGGAATAAAAGTACATTAATTTTAAATAGGATGCTATTGCTTTCAGATAGAATAGATTTATTTTTCCCTCTATATTTTCATTTTACCACAGAAAGAGAACTGAATAAATTGTGATTCAGGTAGCACTGTAAGCATACCCCATCTTGGGGACCAGTGCTTGTCCTTACTAACTAGAAGTCTCAGTACTATTCTAGGAACACTTTTGCCATCTTGTACATTCCTAATTTTCTTCTGGGAATATCCTATGTGATACAGTCAGCTTTTGTCTTTCTTCTTAGGAAAAAAACACACCTATTCTCAGGTGTAAGAAAAGCCCATACACATAAACTGCATAGATATTACCAACAGGGGTTTCGTAGTTTTATTTTTTGTTTGTTTGTTTCTTTCTTTCTTTCTTTTGGTGTTGGTGGTGGGTTGGTTGGTTTTTTGTTTGGTTTAGGGGGTTTTGTTCTTCTTTCATTTTTCTGTTTGTTTGGGGCTTTGGGGAGGTTTTTGGTTTGGTTGATTTTGGTTTTTGGTTTTGGTTTTGTTTCTTTTGTTTGTTTGGGGGTTTTTGTTTGGTTTTTGGTTTTTTTTTTTTTGAGATGGTGTGATTTTTGTGGGGACTGAAGGCTAGTCCTGGATACAGAAAGGGTCACTTTAAATCAGAATAACACACATAATGCCTTGTTTGAGGCATCTTTGTACCATTCTGGCTAAAGTCCTTCTTTTGGAGGTATTTTAAAGCCAGGTAAGACAAGTCTTTGACTTCCTTCACTTTTCACTGCTTTCTCCAAACTTTTCCTGGTGGAAAACGTGGTGATTCAAGTTCAACTCAAAACAGTGCAATATGATGGCAAAATCATCATGCAGAAAAGCAGGAGAAAGGTCAGGACTTTATTATGATCAGAATAGGACCCATCTCATCTTTATTTTGTGTTTATTTATCGTCTGTTCCCACTGCCCTGAAAACAAAAGGATCCTGAAAAAGTAAATTAGTAAGCTACAGAGGTTGTCATTAGGGGATGTATTCCTGATATAAATAGGTGCCCATTTATGAGCACAAAATAAATTAGAGTTTGCTGTTATCTGTATTTATTTACAGACAATTTCCTTTCATTTACAGAAATGCATTTGTCTATACTCTGGGGTCAGGTGACTGTGAATTAAATGACATGTTTATGTTCTCAGTGAAATGGCAAACATCCACTTGAAAAATTCACTTACAATCCAGAAAAACACTATTTAGAGTGGTGAGCTTTGTTAAAACAGGCAAAATTCCTACCTATCACACCAGCTGCCTTACATTGCACATGGGCTGATACGTAGAAATGCATCTGATTAATTTCAACTGTCAAATTCTGTGTTTACTATGTGCAGAAAATGTGTTGAAATTTAAAGTTCTTAGGCTTTTGAATCTCAGTCTTCTAAAAATTCACCTTATAATTTTTTTAAAGTAAAAAAAAAACCTATAAAGCACCATAATTTTAACAAATTAAATTTAATCAGCCAAAAAAGTAGAAGAGGAAATGTGTTAATAGAAGAGAAAATGTCTTAAATATAAAATGTAATTTCAAAATAGAAATAAGAACAACATTATATTTCCCTCGTATTTTTTCTAGGTCATGTTGAAAAACATTTCTCGATGGCAGCTTTTTTTTGCAATATTTTGCTTCGTATCTTGTTCATTTCTGCTGTGCTTCTCAAGAGAGACTCAAAGAAATATGCAATAGATATATATGAGGAACACGCCTTCACATTTTCCATTGTCTGCTTTGTTTTGTTTGGGTTTTCCTGCGAAGTGGGCAGATTGAGGAGAAAGTGTGAGGCGGCATTTTCAGAAAACCCTAAGGAAAGTAAAGCTTCTGATGTGCAAGAATTACACTCCCTTGAAAGACTAACCTGTCATTTTCATGTAGGGTTTATTTGTTTTTCTTTAATTCCTGATTTGCAATTTAACCTAAATTTCTGGAACAGAGGAATGTCCTTACTTTTCCACATTTCCCTAGCATAGTAAGTTTCTGAAAGTAAATGTTGCAATTAATGTTCCTTTTGCATGTTGCATGAGGTAGTCTTTGTGTACTCTCAGTATCTGCTTTTGCATATTGGTGTCACTACCTGGAAGTTCTTTTAGGTTCAGTTCCTAAATGTAACATTTCTGGAAAGAAACTAGTCTTTACTTTGGAAAATATCGTGGGTAAGAGTATGTTCACTGTTGGGAGAAGGATGTATACAGCTTTCTCACGAGGGAAAGAGGAGGGGCAGGCACTGATCTCTTCTTTGTGGTGACCAGTGACAGGGCCTAAAAGAATCCCCTGAAGTTGTGTCAGGGGATAGGATGGATAGGCTGGATATTGGGAATAGGTTCTTTTCCCAGAGAATGACTGAGCACTGGAACAGGCTCCCCAGGGAAGTGGTCACAGCACCAAGCCTGACAGAGCTTAAGGAGCATTTGGAAAACACTCTGCTGGCACAATGTGATATTTGGAGCTGTTCTGCGCAGGCCCAGGAGCTGACTTTGGTGATCCTTGTGGGTTCCTTTCAATTCAGAATAGTCTCTGATTCTATGATAAAAAGAAAGAAATGTGTCTTCCTTTTCACTGCATCAAAATATCACCAAAGCATAAAAAAAAAGTATTAATAAAATTAGATTTTTCTCTGTAAGTATCAAAATATTAAAATAATTCCATTAATCCCCCATCATATATCTGCTCATTATGTGTCGATCCATTTTTCTTATTTCATTCTAACTTCCATATTTTACTTGCTGTTGTATGAATCCATCTTAATATTTTCTTTAGTTCATTTGGTTATTTCTTCAGAGGAAGTGATCCATTTATTAATTGTTCTCCAAACTCCCGTCTTTCACCTTTGTATCTGAAACACCACTCTGCTTTTCCCTACCTTTTTCCCTTACTTGCTAACTTCCCTGCTCTCTTTTTTTTTTATTCCATGTGACTCTGCTTCCTTGTTAGTAACACAAGAGTTTCAAAAGCACAAGAAGATTTTCACATCTTTGCATTGATTATGGCAGGTAATAATTTTTTCCTGATGCTTTTTGTCGTAATGGCAGAAGTTTTTCCATTTGTTTCTGTATCTGCTTCTTGCACTCTGCTGAGCTCAGAACACTGTTTCTTAGCCAGTTAATCAGTGATTTGCAGGGGGACAGAGGTACTAAACAGTTCTGTGCTGAATATAAAAAGTATTTTTTGAATACTAAAAGCAATGTTCTTGGTTTTTTTTCTACCCCTACCTCACTCTTCAGCAGTTTGCAGTTACAGGCTAGATGTGCTCCTGGTAGTAGCAGTGTGCCCAGCTTTGCACTGTTTACCCTTCTCTCCCTTTGTGGCAGCTGTGCCAATAGAAAACCTTTTTCCCTTTGCCTGAACTTTGTATCGTTCCTAGTTTTGCTCAGACTTTTGTGTTGTATTTAAATCTTCTGAAATAGACATTTTCTGAAGGGTTGGAAAGGTTTAGCATAATATATTCTACTTCACAGAGCAGTAGGGAAATGTAAATCTCCCTTTTCCTAAGGCTAACATATAGTGTGCCTTTAGTATCTACTTTTATAGCTTAACTGTCATTCAGAGTAAAACCAAGAGTCGTTCAAAGAGATGTTTTCAAAGACATGTTTTGTATCTCCAACTTCTAAAAAGGCAGAAAGAGATGAACTTTCTTCTCCGGCCATAGATCTCAAAACACTATTGTTGTCTATGCAATAGGATAAATGATAATATTAAAAATTAGTCAGACAAGGTGTGATTGATTGTACCACCTCAATGAACTGGTATTACACAATAATTTTAGATAGAAAGCCAGTTATATCTCAAAATAACATCAGGACATGCACTTTATATCACAGAGAGCTTAAGTTCTTTCAGTTAATGTAGTCACAGAAATATGGCAACAGCCATTAGCGATGTTGATTGTGTGCATAGCAGATTAGAGACCCCTGCTATTTCCCATTCAATAAATTAGGAAACTGCTGGAACATTTATTGCTATCTGCTGAGTGTGACTGTACACAAGAGGCTGGATTACCGCTGCCGCCTTCTTCCTTTGTGGTGTTTGAGAAAATATGTTTTATTTCAGTTACTTTTGTACCACAGGAGAAAAAAACCACTAAGATCTCCATCTAGAAAAAGGCAGTTCACCTTGTTGACAAGAAAAAGATTTTTTTGGTAGTTTTTTAAGGTTACCTTTGAAGCCCAGCACTGCTTATGCAAAATTGCTTTAGTTGTTGTCCAGTGTGCCATGTGTTCACGTCTGCAAATAACTATAGACACATTCATTTACATTAACCTAACATGAGGGACATGACTTTTGTATGTGTCTTTTCATTTGTTTCTGTCAAGCCCTACTGGGGTAGAGATCTCAAAGATAACACATATCAAATTTCCCATCAAGTATCAGAGCATGCACAGTGAGGACGACAGCACAAACGTCCAGAGGCATTCAGCTGAACAGCTCTTGCCACTCAACACCTGTGGCTTTTTTCTGTGTGGCTCCTCTGGTGTGCAATAGTAAATGAGCTTGCAAAATTAGTTAGAGAGAAAAATCTCAAAGGCACCACTGCCAGGAGTTACCCTGATGCATCATCAGTTTAGGGACTGTGGAGCCCAATGGGAATTAAAATCCTTCCAGAGAACTGCAGTACAAGACCAGCATGAGCAACAGTTCATGTGGGGCAGCACAGGCAAACAAAACTTATGTTAGGCTGTCCTAAATGAAATCTTTGTACCTTGTTCAAACTCTGAAATTCCTCAGCACATTTTTGAAGCAAAAATCAATGTATTTTTATTTTTGGAAAAAAAAAAAAAAAAAAAAAAAAAAAAGGCTGAAAAATGACAAAAGAAGCTAGGATAACATGGAAACCAGTGACCTGTTTCCCAGATCACGTGGGGGGTGTTCAGCCTGCCCATCTCCTTCCCAGTGGCTCTGAGTTCAGCATGCAGGTCCTCTGGCAAGCCTGTGACCACTCCTGGGGTGGTTATTTATTCCTAGCAGAGCAATGTGAGAAGTGACCAGGCCCAGACAGTGTCAGCAGCTGCGGCACTATGGGTTCTGCAGAAAAGCACAGACAAATGAGTTTGTGTTACATCCATTATAATAACTACATAATGTCTTAATCACAAGAAAGTATAAGTACCATACAGGATAAGAAACTCCATGGTAATTTGATTTTACCTCAAGGTTTTGAATAATTTTGTGTTATTTTAAAGTTAAAATTAGCTTGATGAAAGAGGTGACAGCAACAGTGAGGCTGGTAGGAATGGAAATCTTTCTTATGTAAGAACAACAGAAGAAAATAACAGTAGGGTAGCAGGTATTAAAGCACTCTGCAGTGGTGCTGAAAGAGCAGCAGCTGTCAGATTTATGTGTAATTCATTATTGACCTCTTTCTCAGATCTTCTCAACACACAGATACTTGAGGCTTTTGTTGTGTCTTTTTCCTTTCACAGGTAAAGATTTTGTTGTTGCCTGAATTCAGCTTTCTGACATACTAACAGTAAAATGCATTGTCAAGAATGGTGTCTCACAAATGCAGCTTATCTCCCTCAGCTCTGTGGCTTTTTGTCACAGAAGACTACTGATGAAACCCAATAATCACCATCCAGAAAAAAAAAATTTCATTCAGAACACAAACTGATTAATACAGTTCAGTTACCAAATCTCTTGAGCCAAGGCTTGTATTAAGGAATCAAATTGCTCACCAGCCTCCTCTCCTTTACCTGATTTGGCTCCAAGTCTGTTTGTGCCTTCCCAATAACTAAGGCACTATTACTCATTCATTACTCATTCAAATCTTTATTTATGATGGTCTTGCAGGAGTAACTCAAATTCAATAATAAAACTATTTAAATAGATAAAATGTTA
The DNA here is from genome assembly GCA_013396995.1 of Dicaeum eximium. Taxonomy (NCBI): domain Eukaryota; kingdom Metazoa; phylum Chordata; class Aves; order Passeriformes; family Dicaeidae; genus Dicaeum; species Dicaeum eximium. The sequence continues at coordinate 210,983 of VWZP01006397.1, forward strand.
TGAAGAGGATTAAAAACATGCATTTTCTTCACTGAATGAGCAGAGCTCAGAATATTTTTTAGGAAAAACATTCTTATTGTAATTCAAATATTTAGATTGGAATATGATGGCAACTATATATTTTTAACAGCTCTATTTTTAAATGATGTAAGAAAGGAGAGGTGCCTATAATGCTTCCAGGCAAAGAATATGGAAAAGTCTACCCTATAAAGAGGCATACAGTCTCTCTGGTTTTCCTGTCAAGTAGTTCCATAGGTGGGAATGCTGTAGTGTACCTGAATAGGATTAGGGCTTGTGAGTTTGTCTGACTTTTTTTTCTTCAGCACGTTTGGTTAATACTTCTGGAAAACAGAATATAAATCAATGGTACTCAGTGATACATGTGTAGCTCTTAAGATTGAAATAGCATACACAACCACTGCCAAGACATCACTTTGGAATCTCAGAAATACCCCTTGGCTTGGACCAAATGGGCTTTAAGATATTTTCAGTCAATAGCTTTGTGGCACCTTAAGATCTGTGACTTGCAGTTCTCGTCCTACTCTTCTGAAGTTTTAACTTGCACTTAAAAGTCCATTGAAATTATCCAATTCAGAAGAAAAAAAGCCATATTCTGTTCTTCGTTCTCCTTATTTACTTTCTTTAAGCCTTTCTCATTCTAAAAATCTGAAGGGTATACTGTGGGCTGTAGTCCCCCACAATTAATCTACAGACTAGTAACATGCCCTCAGCTCCCCAATTTGTTTATGAAGACCCAGTACTAGAAAGGGAGTTGAGCACTACCATGAATTGTGAAACCAAAGCTAGAAAGAGATTGCCTGTGTCCCTAGACACAAAAATATCTCAAGCTTTCATGTATACTTTGCACAATTGTGTTTTATATTCTACTCTGAAAACTATTGGAAGCTACAATAGTGTAAAGAGATTGAATTAAAGACTCTTACTAAAGTTTTCTGCAGTTGCTGAAGGACTGCCCTTCCGCTGAAAACAGCTGTAGCTGCAAGTATTTGTTAAATATGAGAAACAATCCTGGACAGGGATGAATGAGGCTGCTGTTATTGAACTAAGTCACTGCACCAAGGACTTCATTCTCTACCGGTATTTAGAAGTCCTGTAATCTTTATTTAATGCTTCATGTTTACTCTGTGGGTGGTGATATACTAGAACAGGGTGCCCAGAGAAGCTGTGGATGCCTCATCCCAGGCAGTGTTCAAGGCCAGGCTTTGAGCAATCTGGTCTAGTGGAAGGTGCTCCTGCCCACTGCAGGGAATTAGAACTAGATGGTTTTTAAGGTCCTTTCCGGCACAAGCCATTCTATGATTCCATTATTCATGATTCCATGATTCAGTGTCTCAAGGCTCTGACTCCATCACAGAGATCCCAAGACCCACAGATTTCCACAGCTTTTAGTTCTACCTGCATTTGGTTTAGCATATGTAAACAAAACTATAGCACAAGAGTTTGTCAAGGAAGCCCTTCAGGAGGCTGAAGTGCAAGCTGAATTGCATGGATCACACAGTAAGATTTTTCAAGTTTACTTGCCCACTAAGGTCTTCTTTCCCAAAAGGGTTAAATTGCTGTGAATGTTAGGGAGCCTGATTAGAGCAGAAGGTCCAACTCTCCCTCTCAAAATAGATAAAAATAAACCCCATAGAAATTATTTTCATCCAGTCCCTCTACCAGTGAGAAAAAGGCAACAATAAAACTTATGGAAAATTTTTGCTTTGCAAAACTTTTTCTTATGCAAAATTCTTTTGAGGTTTTATATTTTAGTTTATTTTCTGAGGAACATTTGATTTTATCAATATTTTGTCCCTTCTGCTCAGATTGAGTTTTTGAATTCCCATTAAGTCTTCCAGCTTTTAGGTAATAGGGTAAAAATTATTCTTCTTTTTTCAAAAAGGGACATGACTATCAGCTGGCTATTATCTTTACTTGAATTTACTTGAACTGAAAAATTAAACGTAATTTTTTTCCTCATTAGCTTTTAGCAGAGTAGAAGGCTGAAGATCAAAGCATGGAAACATTTCACAAACTTTAAATGCAAATAGGGTTTCAACATCAGAACCTGCAAATTTATTATAATTTTTAAAAAATTGGTGGAATGATCCCAAATCCGTACCTAGGAGTTTTCGAATTTTAACCATAAACTCTGCTGCTAAAAGGGGAAAACAATTCCAAACTCTTCCTAATATTAAATTTTCAGTAACAATACTAGCAGATTCACACGGAGTATTTACAAGATTTACTCAGAGTGCTAGAAATTATTGAAAAAGTAATATGGAAGGGAAAGCACTATTATGCCAGTGTAAAAATTCATTATACATCTTCATTTTAAATGCTTTCACTTTTGTTATACTATTTTTGAGATGTGAGAATAGCAATTGAGGAAAGTGCAGGGAAGGGTATCAGGGTTATGACCAAAGTTAAAGGACAATATCAATAGAAGTAATCACTAAATACACCTGTACTTTTCAGCCTGGGAAAGAGATGAATGAGAAGAAATAGAACAAAAATCTTTAAAAAAATGTAAGTAGAATGAAAAAGTGTAAGATATTATTGTTTCCTTTCTTTTCCAATAGAAGGCCTAGGGAGAAGGAAGGGAAGTAAGTTGAAAAAAATGTAAGGAAAACACATTTTTATATTGTACTTTACTATATCCCTTTCAGTATTGAGGTCAATTAATCATTTGTGTTAAATTGCATATTTCTAGGTGCAGTGGTTTTATTTGATGTAGATATTTCAGACTCTGAAACAGTCAAATTCTTGCTTGTAAAAAGGAGATAGATAATATGAGGCAGTAATAGGAAAACAGTTTACAGATTTTAACAGCTTATCCGTCAAGTTGTCTACCCCTAAATTACTTAAAGATCCTTATGGATTTTGGACGCTCATTTGATGTTTTTTTCTAAAAACACCAGCCTCACACACAAACACACAAACACACACACACATAGAGACATTCTCTCCCAAGATCACTGCAAGACCTACAGCATTTACCAGTGCATCCACATATAACTCTCCTCGGTTGTAGTTTCACTTAAAATGCACCCATTCTATGTGAATTCTTTGGATTTTCCCTTTAACTTTGGGCCAGATGGTGCCAGTGGGAGCTCGTAATGTGAATCTGTTCTCACAAATAAGGAACTTTTGAAGGCACTGCCCTTCAGTGAACTGCTGTAATATCAAAGGCTACTGAAGCTTTCTTCACACAGGCAAGGCTTGGTTTGCTGGTGTTGAATAGAGTGAGAACACAGTTTTCTTTTTTCCAGGTCTGAACATAAAGATGGTACTGATTATCACCAGCTTCTGCATAGATGAACACAGCAGTGCAAGGCTTATTTTGTATGACACCATTTCACTTCTCTCCATTTAAGTTGGGCTTTTTTTTTTTTTTACACTCTGGAAGCTCAATGTATAAAATACATAGAACAAAAGCATGTAAAATCAGCAGATAAGTTTTATTCAGTTTTATTCAAGGAAGTCTGCTTTCTTCTATTCTAGCTTCTATTCTGACTTGCTTAGTAATGCTAGGAAGAAGCTGGTATTTTAAAATGTGCTTTTGTTTTTAATAAGTGCAATAGTTACTGCTTCAGACAAATATCATAACTAAACCTATGCTTTAGCACCCTTGCAAAGTGAATAAAAGGAGCTTCCAACACTCAGTGGGGAAACTCAAACCATGGCAATTATCCCAAAAGAATATTTCTCAGTGATCAAACACAACAGACTTAATAAATTTAATTTGATCTTGAGTCAAGGATACTCTACCTAGTAGAACTGAAAAGGAGATTTTAGCTAAGACAGCTGATATTCAGATGTTTTACTTTCTCTAGCAAAGAAAATCTGAGTTTCAAAATATTCCAGAGAATAAACATTTTCAGGAATGGGCAGTTAAGCAATGGAAGTATTTTTCATTCTGAAATGGTTCAGATGTATTTCGTATCCACCTAAGCCAGTATAGTGGCTTACAGGAAAAGCAACACAGCTCTCTCATACTTTAAAAATTTGACCTCTCAACTGCCAGGGACATGTACTTTAGCTAGGAGCATTCCTCTGTGGATAACTTGCTGGGATATATCATAAGAAATATAGTCTGGCCAAGCTGAAGTAGGGTGACATATCCATACTGTACTACCTCAGTGAGGCTCTAAGGCTGCTTAGCAGAAATTAACTCAAATCATCCAGACTGAAATCTGTTGAGGTGGATAGTAGCCATAATCAGGAAAAATAAGTTTCACAACAGGAAACTATTTGACAATATACTTTGCCACTGACTCACTGATGGGAAAAAGCTGTGTTTTATTTAAAAAATGTCTTGACTCAAGGTTATATTTTAAATATTGATGAGTATGAACTGGGGCCAATCACAGACCAATTTCCAAATCTTTTATTATGTTCAGCCACTTGCAAACTACACACAGTCTTTTTGATTTCATTTGTTTTTGGTATAAAGTTACACTTCTCACATGCATGAACATTGACGAATTGGATCTCAAATTATTCTGCAATATCGAACACAATACTTATATATATTAAGATATCCTTTGCAAGGATATAAACATTAGTTAAATATTTTACTTTCTTTTGAATGTTTTCAGCTGCATCTCTTGGCAAAAAACATTTTCTTTGGAGAACAGCCATTTTTTTCTGCGTGCATTGCCTTTGTTTCTTTATTCTTTAGCCTGGTGTTTATAGAAAGTAATCTACTTTCTGTACTTCCAATATTACTTCCAAAATTCCCTCTTTCCTAAATTTCAGGTTCTTCAGAGGCTTCACACTTCTTTTATTTTCAGTTTTTCAATATTTCAAGTGCAGGGTTTTGAGGAAACTGAATAGCAAATAAAATAAAGGGAGAGCTATATTTATCTGATCCTTTCAGAGTTCCATATGCATGTACTAACAGTGACTTTTATTAAAACTTTTATTGATTCCTGTGTTTAAAATCTTATCTTTCCCCAGAGCTTCCAAAATTCTTTCAAGTGTCATGCTGTTGACAGAGTTAAAGGATAAGCAAGGTTTAGAAATTCCAGGAAAATACCTGTTTTCAAATACAATCCACTCTCATCTACACAATGAGCCAAATCCTTTTGCAATTGTAGTGTTGGAAACTGTATTTGTAGTATGGTTTCATGTATGCATAACTCACAGTTCTACTTAATCTTACAAAAAAACCTGACAATTTCCATTCATGATGCTAGAGAGGTTGGGTAATATTACCCTTTTATCACCCTTATTGAACACACTGTCAGGTTTTGGAAAAGGAGGGAGTAGTTTACTTGTCTAACTAACAATTTTTCCACAAGGTGTTCATATTCTTATAAGGGCTCAAATTTACTGAGTCCCAGGCCCTGTTGCTGGGTAATAACACAGATTAGATCACAAAACCTACCCCTATCAAGGCTGACATTCTTGTGTACTAAATTCTGTTGCTGTAAGAAATTGTCTTCTTTCAACCAAAGTTACAAAGGAATCTGGATGTGGACACTGTATTTAGATACTAGGCACCACATCACAAAATGCTTTAATGTGGAATGCATAAAATTTATTTCCTCTCTCAAATTCCCACAGAAATCCACAGACTTTGTCATATAGTCTTCTGATAAGGCTTTCTTCAGTTAAGCATATCTTTGGCATTCTACTTGAGAAACAGCAGCAGTATAAACATTAGTATGATTTTCCTAGTTAATATGCACGATTTATTTCAGACTGGCCAGATTTCCTTTCCACACCTATGTCTCTTCTCAGCTAAAAATAAAAGGAGGACCAGGTTGTTTGTGGTGTCTATAGCATGTTTCTATTTTACAATAGAGTGCTAGCTGCACTGGAAAAACTCTTCCATTATATTAACTTATCAAGGTAATGGTCATTTTCACCATGCCTAAATAGTCAGCATGTTGTTTTCTATCTCTTCCTGTTTTATGCCTGTGTGTGCACATGCACATCCACAAAAAATCATTCCCTTTTGCAGCATGTCCACTGTAACAAAGCTGTTAGAAAGAAGAGACAGACTGAATCAAGTTCCTGGGGTTTTAAGCATTCTTTTATTCCTAGTTGCTCTTCCCCTCTTCTCTTTATTCTAGCTCCAAGCTGATTTGTGTTTCTGTTGTTTTTTCTTGTTTGTTGTTTTTGGTTTGGTTTGGTTTTTTTTTTTTTTNTTTTACTTTCATACCATTTTCAAAAAATACTTTGGCAAAAATTAGATGATGTATTCTCATACCAAAACAAGGTTTGTGGGGACTTGACCCTCAGTGGGCATCAGGTGCCCACCAAAGCTGCTCTAACCCTCCCCTCTCAGGTGGGCAGTGGACAAAAAATGCAATTAAATAATTAAGACAAGGACAGGTAGATATTACTCACCAATTATCATCATGGGCAGAACAGACTGGATTAACATGTTAACTAATGAATTTACTTCCAATCAAAACAGAATAGAATAATAAGAAATAACCTCAAGTCTTAGGACATTTTCTCTGGCCCTTCTCTTCTTCCCAGGAGTAATTTTAGTCACAATTTCTCTCCCTCCTCCTCCCTGGCAGCACAGGGTGATAGGAAATGGGGGCTGTGGTCAGTTCATCACACATTTCTGTGGAGAAGGAGGAAGGATTCCTCACATTTTTTTCCTGCTCCAGCATGGGGTCCCAGGTGTATGAACTCCTTCAATGTGAGACTTTCTCAAGTTCTTCATGAACTGCTCCAGCATGGGTCCCTTCCAGGGTGTGGTCCTTCAGGGTCACCATGGGTCACCCGTGGGGTCACAGGTCCTGCCAGGATTCTGTTACACTGTGGGCTTCCCATGGGGTCACAGCTTCCTTCAGGCATCCACTCACTCCAGCAGGGCTCCTCCCTGGGCTGCAGGTGGATCTCTGCATCCCCACTGAGCTCCATGGCTGCAGGGACAGGCTGCCTCTCCATGGTCAGCACCACGGGCTGCAGGGGGATCTCAGCTCCAGCACCTGGAGCACCTCCTGCCCTCCTTCCCTACTGACCCTGGTGTCTGCAGGGCTGTGCCTCTCACACCTTGTCTCTCTTCTCTCACTGCAGTTGCTGGCTGGGCAGGGCTTTTTTCTCCTTCCTGAATCTGTCCCCCAGCTGCCACCACTGCTGGCTGCCTGGGCCAGCGGCGGGTCCAGCTGGCGTTGGCTCTGTCACACACAGGGGAAGCTCTGAGCAGGGTCCTCCAGAAGCCAGCCCCTCCTCGGTCACACCCCCAACCTCCCTGCCACTACCAAAATTTTTCCAAGCCCAATAAAAAGAAGAGAATATTACTTTAAAGCTGGCTCGGAATATCATTAAACAATAATTACTAAAGATCAGTGTTTTAAAGCAGTACGCCCTTAATAATTTGAAAACTTGATACTGGCCAAGTAGGTCTCTAGACTGCTAATTTTCATTTTTAAAAACTCATGCAGAACACATAGAATTCTAAGAGACTGGAGGAAGACTAATATATCAATAACTAAAGAAAGGTAAATGGGATGACCTGGATAATTACTGCCTTGTCAGTATGACATTGATCTAGGCAAAATAATGGAATTACTTGGGTGGGACACAATTAATAAATAATTTCATGCATAATTAATACCAATTAACAATTAATATGGAATTTGTGCCTTTCAAGCAACTTTGATACTTCTTTTGTTGGTTTTTATTTCCTTTTTTTTAAGGACAGCGGTACTGTTAGAATTTTCTGTAAAACAATTTTCTCCTGGATCTAACATTATTTTAGATTTTCATCAGCAACATGGAATCAAATACTATCATTATTCCAGCTTTCAGGAAAAAAAAGTGTATTGGAGAAGTCAAGAGTACCTTATATATAGTGGTCTGAATTGTCTTTTTTCATTCCAAATAGGCTGTGTTCCTGTATGAGCAAGTGTAAAATCATCTGAGGGGAAACTATATGTAGATGTTCAAGGATAATGACATGTAGATATTACTGTAGATATATGTAGATATTGCTTAAAAGATTTTAGTTTGGGATTCTGTAAAAAACTCTTGGGACTGTGGTAAATAAACTTAAGGTCATGATGGATGGCACAGAGGACTGACAATTTGAAACTGCAGAAAATGTGTAATAATTTAATAATAATTGTTTTACATATTTTGCCTTTGGTATCTGTTTCTACATAAACTGTGTATTTCTAGAATATTAGAGAATTCCTTGATGTTCCAATTGAAAAAAAATGTGGAAAAAAAATTAAATTGTTTTTGAGGGATGAAAATAAATAGTGGATTGGACAGTATAGCTTATGATAGAAGAGTCCTTGAGCTGAAACCGAATGCTTAGAGGAAAAGGCTTGTTCATAATCTAGAATATCAATATGGGAAAGAGGAACTTCAGAATAGAGTCTTTTCAATAAAGCAGACAAGGAGAAAATGGCATTCACCAGCTAAAAGCTAAAGCCAGGGAACATCAGCTCCAAATGAAAAGTACACTTTCAACAGTGGCTCTAAGTGGCACTTTCTCATAGCAGTAGCAAATTCTCTATCAGTGGAAAACAGAAATGGAGATTGGCAGCTTTACTAAAAGCTTCTTCTGGTTCAAGGAGGCATTAATTCAGCAGAGTCCTGTTATATAGGAGAGGAGGCCAAAAAAGATGGGCACAGTGATCTCATTTAGCTTTATTATCCATGTATCTGTTAAGTGCATGCAACTTTAATGCTGCTGCATAATATAAGAATGCCATCTCTTCACATGCACATTTCTCCTGCTTTGACTGTAGGAAAAGAAATCCAAAACCCAGCATCCACTCTGTTTATGGGTATCTGAAGGCTGGAAGCTTCAAGTGCGCTCCTCCCAAACAGTATTTTTCTCCACGAGTACTTTCCCTTTCCTAGCCAAGGACGTTCAGTTTGCCTTAAATTAGACTGATATTCCATACAGTACATTGAGAATGAAAAAAAATTTTAGGAATGTATGTTTTCCTCTATGTTACTATATCATCCTTTGTAAATTAACTTTCTTAATGCTACTGTCCTAATCGTCCGCTCACTGACCTGTTCCCTAAATTGACTGCTTAGTAGAAAACCAAGATTTTAGCCATATGGTTTCTGTTGCAGGGTAAGCTCTTGAGGAGACACTATGAGACATTAAATTAAAGCTAGCTGCTTATTTTACGTCTTACCTCTCAAAGTTAATGCTGAGTTGTGTTACTCAGCGTAATAGTCTCGTCCTCAAAGGGAGATCATCATTATATATCTATCTATCTATCTATATATATATATCAATAGTCATCATTAGTTCCTTTCAGCAATACCTCTAAGATATTTTGGACTTGATGATGGGATAAAATTCACCGGATTTAGTAGCAGTAAACGAGGGTTCTTGAGGGAGCTCATTCTCAGTCTCTGAGGCAGAGGGAGGGAGAGAAAGGTCTCCTACTGAGCAAGGCCATCAAAGCACCTCTGCAAAGGCCTGAGAGCTCTGGTTAGCTTGGTTAGGGCCACAATGAGCTGAGAGGTACAGGGTGGGAAGGGCTGTACTGTGGTGGTTTGCTTGTACAGTGCTGGAAGACGCAGATGTAAGCAACCTCTGCTCTCAGGTATATTTTCTTAGAGACTGTCTGTAATAGAAAGTCCATAGTGCTTTTTGGAGTGAATTTCATGAATCCCCATCTCTTACTGCTATGGTTACTGCCTAGAGTGCCAGAGAGCTCTGTGGGGGATATGTGGGAGAGCCTGGCCTTTACAGCTGTAACCCAAAACAGAATATCCCTGCAATCATGCAGGAAAACCGGAGCTGAGGAGGCGCCTTGCTCAGCCACCTTGAATGTGCAAGCAAATTTTTTTCATATCTGAGGGAATGATTACTCCCTTCTGCTACTGTCTGGCCTGCCCTTCTGCAGCAGTACATGGTGTCTCTCACCTGCTGTGTCGTGCAACCACCCTACATAAATATGTCCTGCATCACTGAGGAGAGATATGTTCTGTGCTGGCTTGGTGATAGTCCTTAACAATCACATCCTGTTCTAAGGAGCTTGAGCAGTTGAGTTTACAAGCTCATGCAAGGCTGTTCCATCCACATGGCCAAAGTGATATTTACCTAAGCCAAGGACAGCCATTTTAATATGTGGGATATTATTCTCCCTCTATGCAGGCTGGTCCATGAGTCAGTCCCCTGAGCTTTCTTTGGAAAGAGATTCCTGTGCAGCCTTTGGTTGGGTCCTCAGGAGTGAAAGGAAAGGAAAACATATCTCCCATGGAGTGGGAGGCAGAAGGCACTTGCACTTTTTAGCTCCATCTTAATGAAGTTCATCCTGACTGCAAATTCAAAGCAATCGGGAGACCCCCTTACCTGGCCTGTCTGGGACAACAGTGAGGACCCCGTCAGTGGGTTGCTACCACCTGCTGAGTACATGTCAGCTGAAAGGTCTTCCGCTCATTCCTGCTCTCCAAATATTCAGGTTGATCACCTGTGACCCAAGAGCTGCTTGGGCCTGGAGCAAGGGAAACAGCATCACTTCCAAGTGCATCTGTTGCAGCTGCAGTGGGCCCTCTGTGGCAATGTCCTCTGTGGTGGTCTGGGGCATTGCTCCCGGAAGAGCACAGGTTTGCTGGGGGTAACCAAAGCAATCCCAACAGGCTGATGACTCATGCAAGCTGTGATGACAGCTTTGAGGAATTATGCCCTGATGAGTTACCCACAGTCTTATAAAGCCCTTGAAAAATTAGGCAGTACTAACCTGTATTCCCTTCAGGCTCATCAGTCCTCATGACTGGTGTTGTGGCATGGTGTCCTCCACAAAAGAAGGCAGGATGCAAGAGTGTTCCTTGAGAATGAATGAACTGGTGGAGCTGCATTTAGAAAGGATGAGATCATTACCCCCTCCAAACACCATTTATTCACTTGTCCAGAAAACCTATTGTCCAAGGGCTAGCACAGTATTAAACAGGACAGTGACTAACATGGCTCTGGGCCAACTTCAGATAGCCAACTTCAGAACACTTCTGATATATCATTGCTAAAAATTAATTGTAG
>VWZP01006399.1:0-85224 GCA_013396995.1 Dicaeum eximium
CCGAGGGGCCCGGCTCGGCGGGGCGCGCCTGCGGGGCCATGAGGGCGGGCTCCGGCCATGGCCCATGGCAGCGCGGCGGTCATGCTGAAGTGCGTGGTGGTGGGGGACGGCGCCGTGGGCAAGACGTGCCTGCTGATGAGCTACGCCAACGACGCCTTCCCCGAGGAGTACGTGCCCACCGTCTTCGACCACTACGCAGGTGAGCGGGCGGGGGGTCCCGCCGCCGCCGGGGGCGGCAGCCGCTCTCTCCCCTCCTTCCTCTCTCCATCCCCTGGCCTTGCCCTGCCGGGGGGGCCGCCAGAGGGGTCGGCCGGGCTTGCCCCCCCTCACCCGCTGTGTTTCTCTCCCCTCGCAGTCAGCGTCACCGTCGGGGGCAAGCAGTACCTGCTGGGACTGTACGACACCGCCGGCCAGGTGAGTGCCGAGCGCTGCCCGCGGATCCTCGGCCCCGTCCCCCCGCCCGGCGGCGATCCCGGCGCTGAAGTTATTCGCGGGGTCCGGGCCGGGCGGTTCAGAGGCGGGTTGGCGGGGGTGGGGGGAGATTGATAAAATCCGGCTTTAAAAGAAAACCATCGATCCAGCCTCGATTCTCGAGGGCGGACAGGCGGAGACGGGCTTTATTTTTAGCGGTGCTGGGGCCGAGGCGCCACGGCATCGCCCGGCGCTGGGGTGGGGGATGCCCGGCCCTGCGGAGCACTGCTCCGGGCCGGGCATCGCCACTGGCCAGACCCCCTTCCCCGGGGTGCCGCCCCTCCCGCCGGCCTTCAGCTGGGGAACAGAGGGCACACGGTACCTCAGCCGCCTCGGGTGCGATTGAGAGCCAGGCTGCCGCAGCTTGCTTTGGTTCTGGTTTACAGCACTCAAATAGCTACAAAGAGTTGTTCAAACTAAAGGTGGAAAATAATAACATGTAATTCTTAGCCACTGCCTTTGAGATAACCTGGGTTTCTTTTGCTGTCCCAGACAACTCAAGTGATTTGTTTGGTTAAGATTATTACAGCCAGTTGTGAAAGATGCTGTGATGTCAGCATGGCTCTTAAGTAACTTTAATGATGGATAAAATACTGGATGTTTGGAGGGGTCACTGGTGTAGTGGTTTCTAAAGGGCTTCATGATTCAAGTAATTTCTTCCTTAACTTAACTTGCATGGCACCAGCCACGAGTCAAGCACAGTCTCCAGGGTTAGAGTACTTTCTGGGGAATCCTTTATTTGAAACAGTTTGTGAAGAGCCTGACCCAAGGTGCAGAGCATATATGGAAACACAGCATGGGTTTCTGTAAAGTTGTGTATTCCCTATATTAAACTTCTTCTTGCAGCGTGAGCATGTGCTTTGGTCTCACATGACCTCAGACACGCTTCCTTGTTGTAAAGAGCAACTCGTAAGACAATCTCACTGAACTCACATAGACTGCAGTTGTAATTCTTAACCATGTTGTTCCTATACTCAATTGAACAACTGCTGCCTGAATTAGTGTAACCTTTTTAGATCTGCATATAGCCTTGACTTAGGGAATCAGCATTTAACTTAGAATCTTATATTTTTGTTAGGCCTGAAGTCAGTAAAAAAATTAATTCCATGAGAATTGTAGGAAACAGCGCCATTTCCAGAAAGCTGATACCCTGAAGGGTGAGACTCTTCCCACAAAGACTGACTTCATGCTTGTCATGTCCCTGATGTGAACACAAGCTAGTCAAATTTATGCCAGTTAAGTGCATTTCTTATTACTATCATAGCCCTGTTTTTGAATGGTAATTAGTTCAGAACACAGCTTTAAAATGTTGCTTAAGTAGGTTGCAAAGTGAGAATCTAGTGCTCAGACAAAGCATTTGGTTAGTGTGCAACTAATTTTTTTTTTAAAATAATGAGCATTGGAAAGTGTGAAAGTGAGCCTAGCATTTCTGTACATATGCACAGTTTATCTGGGGATGCTGTCTCAAACTGCTTGTGCTGGGCTTGTTGCTATTAATGTGAGTATGTGTTGTTGGCTCTGTGTAACCTTAACTAAGGTGGCTTTGTGGTACTCCACTCTGCCTGAATGTGCTGAGTGCAAACACAGCTGACCTTTGGCCTCCTCAAAAGTCAGTAGGGTAAACTGGCCAGTTTACAACAAACAGCAAATGAAGGTGTTCCCGTTATACTAAGAAAAACTTTTCAGTGTGAAGCTGTATGTAGAGAAAGTTGAGGTAAGCTTTTTTCCCCCAATTTATGAAAAGCTGAAATCTTCATTTCGAATTCCAGGGCAGTTTTTGAGGCACCTAGAAATAGATCTTGCTGGCCTGATTCAAAGGACCCTCAGTTCACATAGGGTGTTTTAATTAGGCTACCTTTACAGATATATCTGGTCTTGGCAAAACTCCCCTTTTACTCAGACCTGTGGTACTAATAAAATCTTTACCACTATCCCCATCCCACTTCAGCATGTTTGGGGAACTGGTGGACATCAGAGACTGCCCACGGGTGCACCATCCAAAAATCCAGTACAACTAAAGAAGGGAGCCTGTATGAAGATGCCAGTCCAGCAACTTCATCAGTTAAAAGCTGCTTTGTCAGAACAGCTGACAAGCCTGTCTTCCCAAAGCTATGCCATAATAGCTTACATTAAAGCTTAAATATATATAGTAAAGAGCAGAAAAGACATGAGTTGATGATGTCTTCTCTGTGTTGGGGAAACAGTATGCTGTACCTGGTGCATACCTGCTGCTTCCACAGACTTCCATATGGATCAGATACATTGCTGCCCAAAATTGGGATTTCTATGCCAGCATACAACAGTGCTTTTGTCCCTAATTCTGTCACCCCCAAATAATTTTACTGTAAAATATTGGCCTGATAGTATCCTTTTATAAAACTTGTCTGTATATGATCACTGTGGTATCTAAGCAGTTCATAATCATCAGCATGTTTATACTTCCAGCCCTCGACAAAGTAAATGGGTACAATCTACAGATCTCAATTCAGGGGGAAGAGGAGTGAAGGGGGTTAATGAAAATTCAGACAGTGGCTCACTCCAAATTCATGCAGAAAGCCCATAGCAGAAGAAAGATTAAAGACAAGATTTTGATTCATAGCTGGTGCACAGCAGGCTCATCACCCTGAAATACTGGCTTATCAGTGTGTGGGTCTCTTTAAGTTGCGTGGTTATGTATTTAGCAACTTGTGACAGACTTTGCTTTGGCAGAGGAGTTGCAAGCTTTTGAGTTCATCCAGTACTCATTTCTAACTCACTTCCTCACAACACACACAGGATCACATGTGGTAACTATAACGATGACATAAGGCCTCATATCTTGATGAGTTTAAAGTAGGTTGAAAACAAGTCTATTAAAATCCCATTTTTTCCCTGGTAATATATATAGCAAGGAAAAATGCCACTAGTGGGTCAGAAAGTTCAGTTTATACACAGGCCTTTGGGTGTGTGTGAGTTCAAGAAGGCTTTTCTCTGGCTGAAAATACTGAGGCCTTGGTTCAGCAGAAAATAGCCAGTACAGCTGCTGGGCTGTGGAGGCTCTGAGAGCCCATGTGGGTTTGCAGCTGTGGAGGCAGCCTCCGGTGGGAATTTGGTGCAATTCCTCCAGCAATTCCTCCCAGAGGTGGAGCTAGCAGCTCCTTTTAGCTGCGTGCACTGGGTGGGTTTAGAGCAGGTCTTGGCTTCCCCAGAAGATGAGAACTGTGGAACCTACCTGCATGCAAGACACATCAACACACTGAAGTTTAAACATGAGGTGCTTGTGATACTGATGTTTGGAGCCTCTGGCTTTGCAGCTGTCTCTTCTGGGAGACTGTGTGTCAGTACTGCTCTTCACTGAACAGGGGAACATGGCAAAATCAGCTTGGGAAGAGAACCGTGGCTTCACCAGGGGTCTGTTAAGATCACCATGTTGGAGTGGTTTTGCACTGCTGCCAAGTGATTAACATTTTGCTCTTCCATGATATCAGAAGTAATATTGCCAGCTCTCTAGATGTTAACATTTTTGGAGGAATGTCTGCAAGCATTAACAAAGAGGTGCCACATGTCCCCTTGCAATGCCCCAAGTGGTTGGAATAAGTGGTAGGACACACAGGAGTTGCCTTTTGAGGATTTTGCTCTATTGAAGGCTGTTGTTTAAAATGGCTGTTGGAGTCCACCTTTCTGCCAGTTCCTTTTGCTGTAGGATTTTAATTCATGGCACGCCTTTCTTCCAGTGTGCTGACCACATACAGGGGGAAGTCTTGCTCTGCTCCTGTGTCTTTGCTGTAAAGGATGGTTGGGACCTAGAGGAAGGATGGGGGAGGCTGCAGTAGCAGAGCCTGTAGTGCTTGTGTTGCTTTGGGAAGAGAGATGCTGAGGCATGGCATGGCTGTTTGGTGCAGATTTGGCACCAAGCCAGCATTGGGGCAGGGCAGAGCAGGGTATGGTGAATCTTACTACGGTGCAGTGCCTCATAATAACATTTCTATCCCTCAGCATCACTTACTGTTGATACTAGTGGGGCCTGCTCAGACAAAGCTGAGGTGAACTGTGTTCCTTGGCTTTCTGCTTTTGTATCTCTGCCTTAAACGCCCTAATGCAGGGTCTGATCCAATGAAGCTCTTGGTGCCTTCTCACCTGCCCCCAGAACAGTACCACAAAACTTGGTATTCACAAGCACAGAACAAGCCACTTCTTTGCACATCTCAGCTCAGATGGTCACACTGGTTGCAGCCACAGCTTTCTTAATTCAGATACACTGATTTTTTGGTTGTAACAGAAGCTGTGATGCTAAAGCAATTTTTGTGTTTAAGTTGGTCAGGCTGCTGAAGTGTATAAAACTAACACAGTTATTGGGGAGATGAGTGTCTACATTAAAGAGAGGTGTAAAACCAAATGGTCATAAATGTGAAGGTGTCTGTATATGAGGTGTGGTTATTAAAATGGATGGTCCCCAAACCTGTGGTGGTTGCTATAAATAAATAGCAGTAATCTTTATACTCCTTACTGGCTCTTTGTCTTGGCTTTGGTAGGTAGCCCTGCTCTAGCCCTAGGTACCACTCCAGTATCTTACTGAGAAGAGAGGCAGCTGCTGGTGTGTTGTGAAATAGAAATGTCCCTCCTCAGAACACACTGCTCCTTCTGAGTTGCCCCTACCAGGCACTCACAGCTTCAAATGTCAGCCTGGAGTGAAGCAGTCTCACACAATGCAAAGCCTGCCACCCTTTACTGCAGAGGTGTAAACACTGAGACCTCCCACATGATTTTGGCAGATCTAAACATGAAATGTTAGCAACTAAGATCCTGTCCCCTTTCTGCCCCCCCTGTGCCTCCCTCCTCCCACATGCATTTTCCCTCACTCTCTTTACATGTCCCAGCCGAGCTGGCAGCTGGCACTGGGAGGCTGTGAGCTCATGAGCTCACTCTCAGCCCAGTGTGCTGGCCTATGAATAGCTCAGCCTCCGCTGAGGCTGCCTCAGGATGTTGCCAGCCACGTAGATTTAACAACTGGATGTATGCAGATAAAACAAAAACATGCCTAGATTCTCCCTTTGGAATTTAAGTTTTTCAGTGTAAGAGGAGGTGAAGTGCCTGAGCTAACAATCTCTGTGTTTAGAGCTCTCCAGGTAAGAGTTTAAGCAAAGGCAGGCTTTCTCTTTAAAAGGAAAAGGACTTAGACCTTCAGATTGGTTATTAAAAATGGTCTTGCAACAATAATACTGTCAGTGCAAAGCCTGCATCTAAACGCCTCTTCGTGAGCTGTGACTCATGCTTTGAAAGCACGGTCGCTTTCCTAGAAGGATAGGTAAATACTGTTACCACCAGATGGGGAGTTGCAGAATGGGAGATGGTGTTCTGAGTTCCCTGAAGCATACACCAGATAGATGTTGGAAACTCAAGACAGTTACATTTAATTTTCAGAGTGCCAAAAGTCCCATAGTACTTCTGAACAGCAAGACTGAGTTATGTTAAAATCAAATCTAAGGGATGCATTTGAAAATGTAGATCAAGAATATCTTGGCCACTTTACAAGCAAGTTAATGGCAGACCAAAATAAAGAACACAAAGCAAACCAAGTATGACAGGTTCTCTGAAACTTCAATTTTTGATATGTTAAAGGCACATTTTTGTGAAGACTACTGACCTAGGATAGACCCTTGCTAGATATTGATTACATGGCCAAGTAAAAAGGCCTTTTTTCCCGGGTTAAGAGTCAGTAGATAGCCTTTAGTTTGTGACAGAGTGCTGTCTGAATTTTACTAGTTTTTAATTTCTTTGAGGCACAGCGGCATCTTTGAATATTATCCAAACATCACCAGCTAAAAAGGCAACACTGAATACAAGTGGTTACTGCTCTTCCAGCACAATGTTATTGCGTATCCTCTTGCTTCCCAGAGTTCATTTCAAGATAGTGTGTGCACCTGCACTGAGCTGAGTATCATATAATCTACAGCTGTGCTGCAGGAGGCAGCAGTGATGGAATGGGACAACTGGGTAAGGTAGCATGACTCGGGGAGTCTTTCTGATAGGGAACATATGAGGCCCTGGGAATTTTCGTTAGGTCCATACTCAGACTTCTCCATTAAAATCTGTTTCCTTTGCAAAGAACTCTCCATATTTTGGTAAATAGGAAAA
The DNA here is from genome assembly GCA_013396995.1 of Dicaeum eximium. NCBI lineage: Eukaryota > Metazoa > Chordata > Aves > Passeriformes > Dicaeidae > Dicaeum > Dicaeum eximium. Next base: position 6,586 of record VWZP01006399.1, read on the forward strand.
GTATTAAAAATTGCAGTTTTTATTTATAGCCTAACTCCTGATTTAGCCTCCAAACTACATCTTAAAAGAAAGTAAACAAAATTTAGATGAGAGCACCGTCTCCATAGCATGGACCTGCAATGTAAAAGGGTGTGTTAGGGTCTAGTCCAAAGCTCTGTTAGCTGGCATCCTACTGCTGATCTCAGTAAACTGTTCCAGTTCCTTTATTAAGAACACATGGACAAAGTGGATGTAAAACCTACTTCAGCAATACTTCATCAGGGTTTTGCCAGTCCTGAGTATTCAAAGTGATGAGCCAGCTCTTCCTACCCAAATACACCACTACCTAAAAAAACCTAGGAAATTAAAATGGTTTTGCCCTTTGCTGCATGTGGGTTTTCTTCAAATCTTTGGCCTTCATCTATCTTCATGTATCAGCCTTTCTCTGTATCTGTAGGGTACTAGAAATTAATCTTTCATTTAAGGGTGAAAAGGCTGTGCTTTTTCTTTATAGAGACTCCAGAAACCTGGTAATTAAGAAATAATATAAAGCACACTGATTCAAAATCCTGCAGTTCTATTGTGAATTATAAATTTCAACATCTCAGAAATGGATGCTTTGGGGCAGAACTTCAGGACTGTTTTTTAAGCCTCCAAATTAGCAGTTGCATTTCTAACAAAACTGCTCCTCCTCTAATGAGAAAAAATGCAAAATAAAGACACAGAGGAGAAGAACTGTGTCTTTCTACTGCTCTGTTCTGTGCTTTTATAAGCAGTCTATTTGTTTGAATTGGAGATTGGGTGAGGTAAGAAAAATGTCTGAATGCTACGTGACACTTTCAGCAGTTCTGAAGAGGTTGTGTCATTTGACACTTTATAGTTACTGTCCCCAGTCTGTTTTAATCCTGCTCCATGCTGCATCTGTGCTGTGGCACGTGTGCAACAATTCTTTGCTATGCCAGGCACTCGCTGGTGTGCACATAAAAATGCAGGTGGCAGCATTATTCTCCAGAGCAAAGCAACATCTGTCAGCATCCTAGGTGAGTATATCGCTTCACATGAATAAAACACAGATTCAGAGTACCTCAGGCAGCTTGTGCTCTAAATTAGATGCAGTCACGAATGCTTTAAGATCATCATTCGGACTTAATGTTACATCCTTGTTGGTCCAATTTCCAGTTGGGATTCAGTGTTGGAGTCAACAAGGGATGGGTGCCAGGCGTGACCTGGGATGAGTCTTTAGTTATGACCAACAGATAGGCCAGCCACAGGCAGTGAGATGGCTTAAAAATTCCTCACTTAAGAAAAATTGCCTATGGTTTTTCTTTCAATTGCCTTAACATCTGCTGAGTGTTTTACCACATTTTTCAATGGGAGCTGTTAGTCCTAGCAAATGGGATTTTATATAAAACAAGGTGCAGAAGACTCCTAGACTCCTTTAATTCCAGAAACTCTTTCACTGTGATGTGTTCATTCAAGGTGCATATGATGGCCTGGCACTCCCCTGAGAGGTTGTCTGATGGGAGGTAATCTTGAGGAGGCAGTAAAGCTATAATCTTCTATGTGTTCCTCAACATTGGACTGAAGAATGTGCTTTTGGGATTTATTTGTAAAAGATGAAAGGGAATGGGACACTTAACTGACCAGTCTTGTTTGTCTGATCAGTCTTCATAGAGGTAGCAAATTAAAAGACATGTCTGGTATTATATGGACAACTGTATTAAACCAACTCTATTCTGTAGGCTGTTTTGCCTGTGTGAACAGGTCATATTCTTCTGTGAAAATAAAGTCAGAGAACCCATCTTTCCAAAGAGCAGGTTCTGCAGAGGATCTCTCCAGGTCTCCCATGCCAGGGTGCATTTTATTTTTTAACTTTTAATTTGCTGTATCTGAAAGAATGGTAAATCCTGATTGGCTGCAGACACAATTGGGGTGAATTCTCTTCCTGGGGAAAATGGAAATCCGGTGTGGAAAGAATGCTGTTCATAAAGTCACTGACAGTGACAAAGAAATGCATGGCAGGACTGAGATATCTCATGGGCAAGGAGTGAAAGGGCTTGTCCATGCCAGCTGCTCTGCCATTTCTTAGGAGATCCATAGTGGGTAGACAACAGGTTTAATTGAAGGTGTTCAAGTGAAACTCTGCTTGCAGTCAGTTGAATACATGTTCTGTTGATGCAGATGCTGAAATAATAAGCCCTACATAGAAAATTCAGGGACTTTTACTTTTAGAAAACCAACCAGCAAGTTGAAGTTCTCATGGTGATGGAGAGAAGAGAGTGTGCTATTGGGACCATCTAGGAAAGTAGTTTAGTATCACCACATGGCCAGATGTAGCATTTGGACACTACTGAATCCCATATTAAGGCTAGGATCAAATCTGATCACTTAAAGGCAATTTTTTGTATAATAAAAAAATATGCTGTCCTTCCTGTCTCTAATGCTATAAAATCCATCTTACTAGGCTCTCTCTTCCAGCTAGTTATTTCTCTCTATGCACAGAAAAGCTTTTCAGACATGTAAGCAGCTGCACAGGTCTGAAATATGCCAGGAGGAAAGTTCTGTTATTAAAAAAAAAAGGTAATTCACAAACCCTGGGCTTTTTCAATGTATAATTCATACGTTCTTTGAACAGTCCTCCTCACAGGAATTCAGAAATGGATTTAGATCAGTTTACTTCATTTTTAGAATACAATGGAAGAGCACTTACTCTGCATACTTGCAGCCTCTTCTATAAATTAAAAATAGATGCTGAACCCAAACCAGCAGCTTTTTGCACTCTCTGGGAAACCTGTGCGAAGAAACCACAACAGGACAATTCTGCTTTCTTTAGCAATGCAAGCTGTATCCTCAGAAGTCTGTGAAGAGACAGAGGGTCTGTAGTGCACTTTTCCCCTGCAGCCACGGAATAATCACTGCATCTTTCTTGTTTTGCATGTTCAAAAGCTAGGGGCTACAGATGTAGGCAACTGAAAAATCAAATGCAGTCATCAGCATAGCAGAGCTTGGGTCATGGGATTGGATATTCAAACGTTTTATGGCAATGCACTGTCAGTCCAAATTGCAGCTTTATGCCAAATGGCCCTGCATTAGTGGTGCCTTGTGAGTGGCAGTGCCAGGAAACCAGCATCCTGGGGGACACCCCACCCTCCTTCCTTGCAAAGGGTTACAGTGTTACACAGCCCAGACTGAAAAATTTGAAGGGTGTTTTTTAGCCAGGGAAGCAATTTGTGCTTGGCATGGGGCAGTACAAGCCACTTCCCTCTCTCTCCTCCCCCACCAAGCATCTTGTAGAATCAGAAACCACAGGGTGATTCAGCGGAGTGAAGTTTGTTTCCTGGTGTGCTTTTGGAGTAAGCAGTTGCTTTCAAAACCTTCAGGAAGAGGCTTTGCCTGATGCTTATGGCAAAGCTGCAGATCAGCCTTAATTCCAAACAATCTGGGGGAGATGGCGACATGTATCCAGAGGTAGCTGTGTGTTACTAAATCCACATGTTAAGTATATCAGTCATTATGGTTCACTTGTTAAGTTTTCCAGAATATTACAGGAGACCTTCTGTAACAGAAACATATTTTCAGGGAGGAAACCTGAAAAATGTAGTCTTGAAGGACAGCTTTGAAATGCATTTCAAAAATTGCAATATGGCAATTCATAATGAGAGAGGACTTCTGACTCTTGTCACTATGAAGTGGTTAAAACTTAGTCTTTTACCAGGGATTTTACTCTGCAAAACTCTGCCTCACTGGGCCCCTCTGAGCAGTAGTGATTACCCTTTGCTGCATGAAGGTTGGATTCCTCTAGCAACTCTGCCTGATGTCTATTTTTGGCTTCCCCTCTAAAAACAGATGGTTGGGAGTGAGAACCTCTTCTTACGATTGCTGTTGTAAGCTGTGAAAGCAACAGATGGTTGCTAACACAGAGACCACAAATGCAGAGGTTTTGAGCTCTAGTTTTTCTTCCAGTGGTGCAGGCTTTATTTTGTTTACACCCATCAACTTTATACCTCTTGGAATAGAAACAGGTTTATCAAGGATATGTCAATGTAACAACTGAAGATGCACTGTTAAAATTTCATTCCTAAACCACCAAACACATAAAATAATTCATTACTTTGGTTCTGTCAGAACAAGACACTGAGTGTGGATTAAAACAAGACACATCTTAGGCTCCTGCGTCAGTGTTAATGACATATCAGAATTTGGTTTCTCCTATTTTCTTGAAAACACTAGCAAGGAAATAAAAATCAACCAGACAGATCTAGGTTAACATTGTCTTCATGACTTGCAATGGCAGATCTGAGAGGCACAGACCTCCTCAAAGGTCTTGGTCAAGGTGTGGGAAGGAATTGGCTGCAAAGGACTAACTGCCTTTCATCTCTCCAATGTGGATGGAGAGACCCTGATACCATTCCAGGAGCAGGAGGCCTGTGATACCATAAACTGGGGAGCTGCAAGGTCTCTAGTAGGACAGAATCTCTGTATGCCTTCCACTCCAGTGTTCTGATCAATATAAGGAAACAGTGCTTTTTGTGGGTCAAGAAGGTTGTCCAGAAATTATCATACTCCACTTTGTCTGAGTTTATTTTTTTTAAATATCCCACTGCACAAGCTGTGTACATCAAAGGCTCTTGGAGTGCTTTGCAAAGACTAATGCATTATTAAGCTAGCAAACCCCTACAGATGGGAAGATGCAAACAGACAGGATAATGATTTCCTCAGGACTACATACCGTGTCAGTGGCAAAATTGGGAATACAGTTTCTGTGGTTTTAGCTGTGTCTCAGTGATATCCATAGAACTGGGCAAAAGTATTAGTTCAAAATCAAATGCATGACTTGAAATGGGACACTGTTCTCCTTTTGGTCTGAGCAAACCCATGAAATGAAGACTATTCTAATGCTGTTGATTTACAATACCATTCTTCAGTCTGCATACAAAAAGTTTCTCAAGACCTCTGTTTCTGAACAGGTAAATGTTGGAAATAGCCAGATTTTGGACAGGTTAGAGCAAATCCACCATCCAAAATACAGTATTCAAATACAAGGCAGCAGAAAATCTCAGGTAGATTATTAGCTACTGTAACATGGAAAAGGAGACCTAAAGGATAGATTTAAAGGAACCAAGATAAAGGCAATGCTAGACATACCTTCAGCCTATCTTAAGAAGACATGGTAATTTTAAAGTTTGAATTTCATTTTCCACTCTAAAAACAAAACCCCTCATTTGTAGTTGAGAAGCCAAGTCCTTAGTTCCTTCATCTCATCTCCTTTTTCATGACTGTTGTGTACTGGCAGCTGTCCTGGGTTTCCACAGGGATACTAGGGAAATGATGAACAGCCCTGCTGCAGTGTCATGCCTTTTAGAGGGATCACAGCTCCACAGAACATTAATTAAGTCAACATTCTTGTGTCCAATTTTGTTTGAAGTTATTACAGCCCTCGTATTTTCTGTATTCACCTGCTTCAGCAAACCATTTTTTTTAAAGTCTAGAGTATGGTTGAAGAATGAACTGTTTCACTATTATGGACTGGAGTTTTTGAGACTTATACTGACTATTTCAATCCTTAGGGGCTTTCTTGCCCATCTTATTCACATTCTTAAAATACTCCTGCTAATATAATTAAATATTTTTAAAGCCTAAATATATATGCAGTGCCTCTGCCAATCAGATTGTCTAATTAGTCTAATTGCTACATAGTATGGTATGTACATGCACTCAAATTGGAATTTATGTTGACTGGCTAGGATAATCAATTTTGCCGTTGCATTTAATTTTAGAATAAAGCACATTTATTTTCCTTACACTAGATTCAGGAAATAAATTAGAATTGAAGCAATAAGATTTTTTCCAGGCTTCTCTAATATTCAGTCTAAATTAATTTGGTATTTCAGATTCTTCTACCAATTGCAGCAGTTATGTTGGCCCAATACATCAGCAAAAGTTTACAGGTTTTATTGCTGTTTCTGAGGGGATGTTGGGAGGCAGAAGGAGTCTTTAAGCACAGATGGCCTATTAGATGCTGACAAAATTTAAGCAGGGTTTCTCCCAGGAGGACTCAGGACCAGTCCAATCACGTAGTGGGAGGCTTTGTTAGAACTACTGCCACTCCTGATGTTCAGAGCACAGACAAGGCTTAAAGCAGAGCCTGAGAGCGCTGTCATGCTTCAAGCAGCAGGACTGGTGGGTATAGCCAAATTCTCTGATAATTTAAGGAAGTTTAAATGCAGTGAAGCCACTGTAGCAAATACCACACACATCTTAGGCTGTGGTACATGATGTATCTAATCCCATTGTACTTGCCTTCCATTTAATTCTTAACTACACTGGATGGACCCACAGCTTGCTCAGTGCAAGTGGGACAGGGTATGAATCAAAAGGCACATAAACAAATGCAGGAGCAGGAAAGGAGTTCAGACCTGAGACTGGCTTTAAGCAAATGATTAATACTTGCTATGAATAAAAGGCCCATCTGTAATTTGAAATGGATTAACTAAAGAGCTATTTTAAGGTTAATGGACTAACAGTAATTTCTGGTGACAGTGAAATGCTTTCTCCATTCCAGCATTCAGTGCAGGCAGTATTGTAGTTATCCTAATCCAGACATGGGATTATAGAAAATGTAGAGTATAGGGATGGCAGCTCTTTGGTGGTAGGAACAAATTACAGCTTTTAACTAGATTTTTTAAAAACACAACTTCCTCACTAATACCCTACATATGATTTAGAGCTGAATTTGAGAGCAACTGACGGATCCACTATGTGTTCTTTCATGCAGATTTTGTACTCCAGGGACAGAGTAATTGGTAGTTGAGAAGCTTCTTTTAGGATTTTAATCTCCACCCCAGAAAACAGAGTGCAACCCTGAGCAGGATTTAGCTATATTCAGTAGAAGTGAAACATAAAACACATGCCTAAAAAAACCAAGTGAACGTTTAAGAGTTTCAACTTCCTGTGTTGATGTTTTGAAGTTATTTCTGCTTTCTATGATGAATGTCCACAGATTTGGAAAAGTCATGGTTACTGTTTTTTTCTTCTGAATCAGGGCAAGAGCCTGACACTGGCAGGGAAAAGGCCTGTCAAATGTTGTAGCTTCAAAGTGGTGTCAGCTACTGTGGTTGTGAAATTGGGAAGCCATGTCAACAATTAAGCATGCTCTAACTAATGGACAAGCCTGTTTACAAAACTAGAGTGGATACTCAAAATGGCACAAGAGTATGACAAGGAATGACCACCTCCTTGCTCCTGCAGAATTTCTGCCTGTGCTTGTCTTTCCTCCAGTTCATGATGAGAATAACAGCTCTCTTGCCACAGCTGTTGACTTCCAAATGGCAAGATGAGCCAAGCAGAAACTGTTCTGAGGAAGCTCTCAAAGTTTTTCTGAGATTCTAGGGACCACGTTTAAAACCTAACAAATCAACAAAGGGTGTTTTTGAGGGTGTGACTACAGGTTAATAATCTGGTAATGTGGCTGTTGCCGAGGAAACAAAAATTTAATTTTCTGTCTCATTTCAAACATGGACTTGAATTACTTTTCTGTTTCTATGTTTAATGAACAAATCATTGCAATATTTGTGAGATTTAATTAAGATGGGGAGTTTACATGGGGAAGAGGGAAACTGCTGCAGCAGCCCTAATAAACTGGTGTTTACTGTGGAAGGTATAAATCCAGCATTTGTTAGTGTCTCTGCAATGCCTGGAATCAGTCTTAGTTATCTATATTGCAAAAACCAAAATTCTATGGTAGAAATAGTAAGGCATTGGTTCACTGCCAAAGACCAAAGGAAGCCTTGCAGAGAGAACCCTGATTTACAACAGGGGCAATGCTCCTAGGTACTTGTCTTGCCACAGTACTGTATGCCCTGGCAGTGGACTGCTGGCTTTAAATGCTGAGGCTCTAAATGTCCTAAATAATCTTTTCACACTATCTCCTCCTCCCCACTCCCAACAAACAAACAAACAAACAAAGGCATTAATATTCCACTGATAGTGTTCTCGATCCCAAATTTCTCTTCCATCTGATCCATTGTTGGGCTTGCTAATCTAGATTGCTAAGAAAGCACAATCTAGACAAAAGAAGTCCCTTCTGATCCTTCCTACTGCCTTGAACACTAGGAACAGGACTGTAAGGTTTCTAAGAGACAAAGAAAATTCTAAGGAGGGCTTTAAATATCACCTCTGTGTATGATCCAAAATAGAACGTTTAAGAGCATCGAACAGCCTTAATCTAGTGTAGCTTTGTATAACCTGGATGACTCTACAGCAGTCACACCTGCTCATTTCTCTAAAAATCCTAATCTTTGATCTGCAAGTATGTTTGAACCATAAGCCTTTTGGTTTTTTCCTTAAGTGAAAACTTTTTGAATGGTGATCTTCTGTATATTCTAATAGAGAAGCAAGTTTCTATCAGTATTAACACATTTTTCAAAATACTTATATTCACATATAGTTATCCTCATATGTAGATTTTGCTCTAACAGCGACACTAACTAACCTGGAATAGTTTTAAATATTCAGAAAGTTTGCTCAACAACCTTCATGAAATACCAATACAGTTTCTGAATATAACTGTTAAAATACAGGCAACAATTTAATATTGCAGATAACAGAATTTTTCTTCCTTAGGAAGACTATGATCGTCTGAGACCTTTATCTTACCCTATGACCGATGTCTTCCTTATCTGCTTCTCAGTGGTAAACCCTGCTTCATTTCAAAATGTGAAGGAGGAGTGGGTACCGGAGTTGAAGGAATATGCACCTAATGTTCCCTTTTTACTAGTAGGAACACAGGTATATTTGGTTCTGTTCTACTTTATCTAAACAATTAGGATCATTGTACGGTGCGTCTTCTCTGGGCTGGAAGTTGAGGCCCAACAGGACCTGAGCAGCACCTCCTTCTGCCTTTGGAGGAACAACCCTTACAGGTGGCAGAAAAACACAGATATGTGTTGTTCTCCAATGAGCTATCTCCATTTTGTTAAAAAAGCTTATATCCATTGTAAACAGGCTGGCAAGATGGGCTGCATGTCTCCCATGTGACTTTCTAAAAAGTCATGGGACTTATTGAATAGAATTTTCTGCTCATGCCCATGTTACTGGAATTACTTGGGTTTACAACTGTTAGTCACATGCAATATTTGCTGAAGCAAAGGAAAAGGGGAGAAGTGAGACAATTTCCTCTTGCTTCTTGTGGGTAGTGGACTGGGCTTCATTTATGAAGTGCCCCACATGTTGGTGTTACCTTTGGGTTAATCTTTCTGTTACTGCATTTGGTATTCTAAGATGATCACATCTAATTGAAATGCTGAATTACAGAATAAATGTTTCTTCCTTCTGGATTAAAGGTTCACACCTTAAATTGAGGGCTTTTAAATCAGGAAGGGTCCACAATCTGGATCATTACATGACTCAATTTTTATAAAAATAATATTCCATTGAAAAATTCTCCTTTAAAAAGAGGGTATCATATTGCCTGCTGACTTCTGTTTAGAGAAAGTATTCCAGCATGACTTCAATCTTTCTTGCTAGATTGATCTCCGTGATGACCCAAAAACTCTGGCAAGACTGAACGATATGAAAGAGAAGCCCATATCTGTGGAGCAAGGACAGAAGTTAGCAAAAGAGGTAAACTGGATACTTCTAAATGAAACCAAGTAACAACAACACCCCCCTATTTCTACTTGGCTTTACCTTGACTTTACCTGTCTTCCTTTACCACTTTTTGCGTATCTTTTAGCAGTCCACATATAAAATCTTGTGACTGCTTACCAGTTAGCAACACTTACTTACATGAATGAATCTAAGGTAACAAGCAGACCTATGCAATTACACTTTCTTGTCAGTAATAGTTCTGATTTTCAGTGCAGACACTTGTAAAAGCTATACAAGGTATATAAATATTACTCAAAGATAATTAAAATCCATAGACTGGTTGAGGTTGAAGGGACCTCTCCCGCTCAAGCAAAACGTTGGAAGCATCTTTTAGACATTATTTGAGAATGCTGTACTACCATTGTAACTACTGTGTGGATAATGCTTATCAGGACACTTACAGAGCCTTTATTTTTGATACACAAATGGGTCATGTAATTCTTTTTTGCCCTTTAATTATCAACCATATCTTAGGCCTCCACTGCCAATGTAAAGAATTTATCTGATTCCCATAGAAACCAACCAACTTAATTACCTTCTAGATCTTTGGACAAAAGACAAATTTTATTTTATCCTACAGGGGGGTGCACATGCAGATAACTTTTTTAGATTGCAGCCAAACATTGTCATGTTGCTATGAGGGGGAAAAAAAAGGCAGAAGTGCCCAGATGGAATTGAACAGCTGAGACATACTGCTATTGAATTAACTTACTTTCTTAACAGATAGGAGCCTACTGCTATGTGGAGTGTTCGGCTTTAACACAGAAAGGACTGAAGACTGTTTTTGATGAAGCTATTATAGCCATTCTAACTCCAAAGAAACACACAGTGAAGAAGAGAATAGGCTCAAGATGCATAAACTGCTGTTTGATCACGTGAGAGACATTTGACAATGGCCAGGCTTACTGTGAAATTCTACTGATTTTGAATCAACGCATTAAGTACATAGCAAATTTGTTCCAGGTTTGAAAGTTAAACCTACGATTCTGCCTTCTACAACCAGTGAAATCCAGAGGAATAAAATCAAACTCAACGAACTTGTAATAAGAAACCACCACACCTGTTACAAATATTTTATTCAGACTGGAAGGTACAATCTCTCAGGGTTACACAGTCTAGAGGAAGCAAAAACTGCACCATGCTGAAACGGCATCTATGTGATTTTATTGAGTGGAGATGCTTGGCCTGAAATACTCTAACTGAATTTGGACAGTCTTCTGCTTTGACTATATATACATATACATATATATATATCTTTAAAAAACCCAACTTTTGCACAGTCTGTATGGAATCTGCACAAAGAAATACCTTGTCTCTTTTTGCTCCAGTTATCTGCTTTTGTATGTAAGCTGCTTCCGGTTCCAGTGTATCCACAGAGGTGCAATAATCAGACCAGCCATATAGCCAAAGGTAGCTCCGAGGGAACAGGAAATGGGCCATACCTGAGGGGAGAACGCAAGGTAAAAGCAGACAATGAGGAAAATGTCTGTGGTTTTTTGTACTTCATGAGCACAAAGTCTAGGTACTGAAAGACAGTAGTCTTATTCTACTTTAAAGCTTGATGTGCTTTCCTAAAAATGCCAAAAGCATAACAATCATCTTCATGAACACTAAATGCTGTTGTACAGTTTTTAATTAATATGCATTAAAATGTAAGCAGGCTTCTGGCTATTGCAGACTTTAGTTTGATAGTCCATAAACTATGTGGAAAAAAAACCCTTAGAAGTATTTATATCCCTGAAAGCATTCAGCTGACCTAACTTCCTACTCTGCTGCACACATTTGGATACCTACAGATTTCTCAGCAATTTCTCCTTTCAATCTCTTGTGGTGTTTTGAAACTTTTAAGTGTGTATAGAGGAACTAGTATTCAAATCAGGTCAGAGACTGAGATGGATAGAGGTTTGTTGGCTTTTTTCCTTGAAAAATATGTAAAAGGATAAATTTCCCTCTGGCTAGCAGTAGGGAGGGGACACAAATTTTGAAGCTGACTGAACATCTTGCACCCAGATCATCAAACTTGTAGTAAGCCAGTTATGTCAAAGAGAGCTTTAATTAAATGCTCTATTTTCTAGTATAAGAAAAGAAAGCCAAATCAATAGATCTGACTCACTTTAACAAACTATCTCGTTTGTTAAACTATCTTGTACTGAGCCAGAGAAGTAATGGAATTCTTCCCTGCTCTTTTTTTTTTAATTGGTATTGATTTGCAGAGAGGAGTGGCCAAACCAAGACTTAACGGGTTTGTCATCAGATGTAGCTTATAGTACCAGTCCACTACATACTGCATTTGATTAAAGTCTCAACTAAGGTGGCAACTAATTTATTTTAGAATAAACAGAATTCCCAGGCCTCTTCAAAATTCTCCTTTGCGCCTTTTTTTTTTGCAAGGACAGTTTTGCGGTTCCTGCTGTACAGTGCATATTCCTAAAGCAAGTAGGGACTGGACTCTCCTATTCTTTTGTTTTTTAAATTAAGGGGGATATTCCCCCCCTCCAATAGTATTTGAGACTGAGAAATGCACTAGACAATAGAGGAACTATTCCAATCTCCAGCCTTCTTTTCTACTTCACTTTGACTTGCAATTCATGAATATCAAATGAACTTACTCTTAATGGTACTGGTTCCTCCTTTCATTCATTTTCCTAGCTCTGATTCTTCTCTTTACTTCATTATCACTTTAAAGAATACCTTCATTCACATCCTTTGATCATGGGAATTTTAACTATGAATAAGAGTAATGTATTTTGTCCTCTGCTCTTTCATCTTCAATCTCCTCAGTTGTTTCATCTTCACATTCCTTAGCATTTACAATTTTATATGTTATCTGGAGGTCTTAAGGAGTGTAGCAAAGATGATTATTAAACAAGGTGCCTTAGGTACTCTTTATTGACCTTGTTTCATTCTTTCACTTTCATACATTCTGTCTCTGCTGCTTGTTTTTGTTGCTGAGTATTTCAGCAGTTGCCTCTCAAGCCAAAGATTTGCTTGTTTTCATTCATCTACTGTGTACTGTAGATCATCTATAAAAAGCCTTGAGAGGCTTTGGCATGGTAAGTACTACATATATTTGAAACTCACATAAGTTTGTGGCCTTGGCTAAACTTATACTTCAGGTGGATCTTTTCAACTTTTAAACAAAATGTAATTATTTCTAGCATTTTGCATATTACACACATCTAAAGGACAAAACAGTAAGAAAGTCCCTGAAACCCTTCCGCTCACTCAGAAACAACAGTAACAGATGGAACACAAGTCATACTTTTTATCCACTGATGAAGTCAAATACCACTCTAATATCCACAAAACTATGAACAAAGGCTTCTTAACTCAGTGGTGCTTTTACATCAAATTTGCTGAGTGATCAATGATCAATCCTTCATTAAATTTTTACCTACATTAGGTGAAATTGTAGTTGCCTATTTGCTTTTTAGAACTATAGGTAGATGATGGATTCTGAATTGATCATATTCTCCCAACTAGAGAGAGAATATCCCTGATAACCCAATGACCCTGTATATTGTGCTATTTTGTGTATAGTGGGTGATTATTGGTATGATTAAAAAACTCTCTATTGATTGTTGTAGCCTCTTTCACCTGACTGAACTGCAAATTGGGATGTGTTTTTTCAATAGCTGTGTAACTTTTAATATTAATTATGCCTCCGTCTGTCTTCTAAACATTCAATTTTTGCTTTAGTTTTCAAAAGTCAGTGTTACCTCACACAAGTTTCAGGCTCTCTCTCTCTTATCAGTTGAGTCTCTGACCTCTGAATACTCACAAATGCAGGTGGCAAAGATAGGGAACAAAGGGAAGGAAACATAAAACATGCCATCTCCCCATCTGTGAATAAGACAGAAAGAGACAACCTCATCCCTTCTAGTGGCATGGAACAGAGGGGTACTAGGCCAGGCACTTATTCTTACTCTGCTGCTTGGACAGCCCAAAGTAGTTCTGAGGACAGTCTAATTGGCCTTTTGAAAATTCCCTAAGCACAGCAGTTAAAAGCCTGGACTTCAGAGCATTTCTGTTCTTATGCCATTTTCTCTAACCCTCAAGACAGGGCAAAACCCCCTAACAAACAGGTAATAATACCAGTTTTGCACCTTTTATTCTTGACTGATGGCTTTTAGGCTACATATAGCCTGAGGCACCCATGGGTATATCTAAAGCAGCAAGTTATCAAAGACAGAGTAAAATATGGCTCTTAAGCACATCAGCTGCACTAAAATAACACCACTTTCACATGGTTTTCACTGTCTATGAAAATGGGTTGCTTCTTTCTGTGGAAGTGGGTTGCTTTATTTTGCATTAGCTGCTGGCCTCATTTTTCTGAGACCCAATCACTTTCTTCTGGACCTTTTTAAATGACTTTGACTTACTCAATTGGCCTGCTTTTGCCCTGTCTTTCATATTGTCTCAAACTTGGTTTAAAGTCCTTGACTTGGTATGAACTGCCTGTAAGGGATAAAAATCTAAGCAGCAGATATCTGTCTGCCTATTTCAAGAGATTCCATTCTGCTTGCTTAAAATATGTGTTTTGTAATACAAATACAAATACACCCCTCTCATCCCCTGAGAACTTTTCAGCTCAGTTCCTCCTACATCATCCTCCCTTCTGCCTTGAGGAAGCTGACATATCCTGCCCCAGTACTGATGTCATGTCTGGGTTGGGTCAGCAGCAAGGGAATAAGATGTTAAGCCACATGGCCTAGCTGCACTTTTGTTGAGGGGAAAAAAGGCTGATAAGGAAAGTGTGGGGAGCACAGGAGATAGGACAGAACATTTTTTATGAAACTGTCATGAAATGCCTTATCTGTCTCAGCAGCTGGGAAGGATCAGCTACCATTCTCACAGCCTAACACAAGAGGAATCAGTTTATGTATCAAATGCATGATGAAAAGGGCAATTTTAACAACCTGTAGATGATTACTTGGAACCTGAACAACAGCTTGGCAAAAACAAATCTTAACAAGAACAAAAAATGCATTTTAATGGACAGAGCATGAGCCAATGTTTAATGCAAAATGATTCTGACTTCTGCTATTCGTTTAGATTTTTTTTTTTTTGCCTTTTCATCTGGCAGCAGTGCTAGGACTTCACAGGACTTTCTTTAGGCTAGCTAAATAGACACTGCAGAACTGCAAGGGTTTTAGTTATATTAGAACTCATTTTAAGAATAATGACGCAAAATAGGAATTGCCAACCTTTCAGGACACAAATGAGCTAGTTTTCCTCAGTGCTCTTTAGAACACCTAAGATTCTATGATGTGAGAATGCTTAGCATATTGCATGGAAAGCAGAGCATGTTGCAGGATCCCAGCAAGGTATCTAGCTCTGCTGGCCTGTGCATGTAGCTAGATAAACCAGAATTCTGACTGCATGACAGTTTTGTCATCTCTTACGAGTCTTGCATCCCGTGCAAGGGAATTACATAGACATTGATAAGGACATAAAGGCCAGATTCTTATAGACCAGAGGAGTAACACAAGGTCTTTAAAGATATTATGAAGTAAGCAGCTGCCTGCTGGAACTTTCATGATACAAATGCAAATACAGTGGGGCAACCTACTGTACTTACTTTTCAGTAAACTTAAAGAGTGTTTTTCTCATATTCCTAAACATGATTTTTTGTATGCTTACTGTTTCAAAAGACTCATTTCTGACTGTCAATTAGAAGGCTATGTAATAATTTTTGTTTCATTTTAAAACTGAATAAATGAGCACAATTATTTTCCCTCCCTGTTTCTAACATGCCTTAAATTCTTGATTGTTTAGTCTGTAATGTCTTAAAAACTTCAGTACATGCCTTTAATCTATTTTAGTTGCATGCACATGTTAACTACAAGTGTCTTATCACATTGTACAGAATGTGTGTGTTGACAAGCACACACACCAAGAAGAAAGTGTGAGGTTTTTTTCAGGCTGGCATTTGTAACTAGAAGTTGGTTTCATGGATTTATGTTCTCAAGTTATAGCAAGCATAACAGCCTTTGATCTCACCATTAAGGTTTACATTGAGAAAACACATTAAATAAACAATGATAACCACATTAAAGTGGAACAAACTTCTACCTCTGTTTAAAACAACTCCAACTGCATATTATCACCTCTTCTCATATTAAGCAACTTCTCTTATAACACAACTTTCACAGTAGCTAGTAGATCCAAAAAGGAATACAAGAAGGAAACCCTCTGAGCTGTGGTTAGAAGAACCAAAGTGGAATGAAAGTTTATAATCCCATTTCAGCTTACTTGAGTAAGCACCAAGAACTATACCTAAGATTCTTTGGATTATTTTTCAGGCTACAAATGTCTGAGAGGTATCTAAGGCTAATATTTACAGTCATATTGGCTGAATTACATGGCAGTCAGTCAACTCAGGTGAGCTATAACAGCACTACATATTATGCTTGCAATATCCACTATGAAGTAGAAATATAGAATTTTACTTCTACCTAATGATAACGCTGTAAGCAGAATATTGTTTCAAGTCACTTTTTACCACTAGTAACAGGTACTACACTTCAAAACTATGCTACAAAAAAACCCCAGATGTATGGAAAGGCATGTACACAACAAACACAGAGTAGTCATGATTTAAAAGTCTGTCATCAAAACATGCAATGAACGCAGGAACTCCCCAGTGAGCTAAATCCAGTTGTTGTCAGTGGCAAATGCTGTGTTTGGAATAACAGTAGTTCCACCACATATAAAGTGTGCTGATAAAGTTGTGGTCTTTAACTATACCATGTTGTTCTGCAACCAATTTCCTCAGGCTGAGTAGAGAAAGGATGTGCCTAGTAACTCCTACATCACCCCCTTCTGTTTCAGTGGTGGTTGTGTTTTAAGGTTGTACTTCTCTGTGACAGGATCCTGATCACATGTGGTTACTAAAAACACACCATCAACTTGAAACAGGCAATCTGGAAAAGCTAAGCAACTGTAACAAAGGAAGTTATTTTTATTTCTTTGTAGAACTGTCCTTGCTAACTGTAACCCTTTCCTTCAAAGGCCTAGAGGCAACTGAGATAGATGTACAACTCTAAATTGTCTAGAATAGCCTTATTTAAATCACCACAATTAAGAGGTGCAAACTGTTTTTAAAATTGCTGAAGAATAAGATAACAATCTCAAAACACTGGCAAAATTCATCTACCAGTCTAACTGAAACATGCCTGGCCGAATGAGTTCTGGAAAGTTTGTTCTTTTGTGTTTTTTGTTTTTAATACAGAAATGTTAACTGCTGTAGCATCTAACCTGCATTCCTGTAAGGCAATTATCTTTACCTTTGTCTTAGATAGGCTAAATTCTACAGACCTACAACCTGGAATAACAATAGACTAGGCCTCCCTGACCAACTGTTTTGCATAGTTACAAATTTTTTCTTAAAGCTAGCAGAGGAGTAACATAGCTAGCAGAGGAGTAACATACATGGCATGCTTAAAAGTTGTTTTAAGAACAACAGCACAATAACGAAAAAATACCCTAAATCATAGGACACAAACTGCCTTTCAGCAATATATTTTATACTTCTAACAGAAATGCTTTATATATTTTTCATTTCCATTCTCAAACATTATTCAGATAATTAATGTTAGTTTATTTCTGAAACAATATTCTGTTCCTGTTAAGTCATATTTACTTAGCATAGAAGTTGTTGTACGCTTAAAAAAATGCAATTAACATTGTTATTTTTAAGGGTAGAGAGGCACACTAATCTAAATATTCCCTGTATGCAATATTTTTCAAACATAAACATGGAAAATAAAGTGAAGATTTTCTGAGACATCTGTATTTATCTCAGTTTTGTTGCATGTCACAAGATGTATGTGTAAGGAAGTAATATGTTTCCTTTGGTTTGTAAATAAGTCAGGATGAAGTAGCATTTGGGCTTTAGCCGTTAGCACATGAATTGGAACTCTTGTTATGAAATTCATCATCAGGTTTACTCCACAGAACCCTGAAGTAAAAACAAATTCTAGTGAAAGACACTTAGGATACTGACATCTGATTTTCTGACCAGGTAAGATCCAGGTAATAGTACAAAAGATTTCTCAGCTTCTCCTGATACATCTCAACCACGATGTAAGGCAACGACTACCAGGTAATTTTTCAGTTCTTCTATTTAGTTTGCAGGAAAATATGCTAGACCCAAAACAGACTGCCAAGGGCAGGGAAACAGATTAGCAACAAATGAAACCAGTGTTGCTTTTTCTTTGAAGGACACAAAGCAGCTAAGTGACAGCAGAACTGTGCTATGTATGAGTGTGGCAATTCAGACAAGTATCTTACAGAATAGTGCAGACAGCTTTATTTAATACTCTACTGGGATTTCAGCATTCTCAGTACTCCCTCCAACCTCTCCGTTGCTTTAGGTGAGTGACTACACACTACTTTTATTTGAAGCCATTTCTATGAACAAACCAGACTTCACAGAAGCAGCTTTACATTCTCCCCTTTCTGAATGATTTGTCAATTTAAAAGTTGACTGTAGACACTCTTAAACTGTCTACAGTTTAAAAAGGTAGACACCAGATTTGATTAAATGCTAAATCCCAATTAAGTGGAAAAATATGCCAATTCAAGACACAGTGACTTTTTCTGTGAACCTTGTCCCATATTATTTTGTTCTAACAAAGCTAAATCAATAGCATTTTTCATCCCAAACTCACACCACATTTCTGTACCAGCTGGATATTTTGTGGTTTTTACAGCTTTTGACATCCCAAGGCTACCAACAGAGCCCAAGGGCAGCAGCAAAAACCCTTTGGTTTGCTTTATCATGTGATATTTCTCAATTATTGCTGATCCATCCAGTTCTTGTAGTACCAATTTCATCTTTTCTGTGACAATCTGCCAATAATGAATTGTCTGAAGTTGCAAGTAGCAATGCAGCTGTTTCCATTGCATGTTGTTACGCCACAAACACTAACTATAATCAATACAAACATCAGAACCAGATTTTGCAATAAACAGGCTTAAAGGCCTTAACACTGCTCTCTAAAATAATAATACCACTTTAGTCTTCCCCAAGTAATAAGATTTAAACCACATTTTCTGCTTTAAAGCAGAACCACTTCCACTACAGATGAAAAAAAATGGTTTACAGCACAAAGGCATACAAAAAGGAAAACAATCACTAATGAAACCTCTTTTTATCTCAAAAGCTGGTCTTGAGTTCAAAGACTAAGCTGTTCCATTTGAGTCCATTTTTGGATAGGAAAAGGGTAAATCCAAAACTGTAATCCTCAAGCTCTCTGTTTTTAGGCTAATACGAGAAACAGCTCATGTCAGAAGCACAACAGCTTAATACTTTACTCATGCAGATGTCTAGAAGTAATTTGGTTTTGACTGGGTTCTGATTACTTTTAAGTCTATATTAAGATCTTCATGATTTCTTTCAGACCTTGCTTGGGACTTAATCTGTAGATGTTCCCTTAAACATATCAGCTGAAGTTCTATGGAGTTCTATGCAAACTTAAGTTCTATGCAAAGCATTAATAGTCCTTGTATTTGGGAGAGATTAAAAATATTATTATTATTAATCTTGCAGCTGTATTATGTGCAGGTATTTTTATGTTCAGTAAGTCAGTGGTTAGGTCACTCAGGGGCAATCAGCACTAAAGATCTTCCCAAACTAAACAGATCTGCAACAACAGCAGACTCTTTTATGAGGATCATTCTTCTTTCCCCTGTCTGAAGTTGAAGACAACACAGAAAGCACTTCTCCTCTTATTGTTACAGTGAAAGAATTTACAATGAGTTTCTGTAATCACCTGACATCAGGTAGCAAAAGGAATACCCTTGCAAAAAGGGGCTTTGTGCCAATACCCAGTAACCTCATGAAGAAGAGAAATGTCTCTTGGTTCTGAAGATTTCTGGGACAGCCATGCAGCTACTACATGCAATACCTGGGTTGCTGTATCCATACTGTTCAGCAGTAACACAAAGACAAAAGACATCAGCTGTTGCATGAAGTTGTGTTTCCCCAGAACCTGAGTCACAATACATCTCAGCTTGGCTGAGCTGGGCAAGCTGGGAAGCAGTGTTTACTGGGCAAACACTGAAAATGCCTGGCCAGGACACTGCCCCCACTTCTTTGGTTTGGTGACCAATATTTAGGAGATCACCTTCACAAAAATATTATATTATTTATAGGTGATTGAAAACTTCTGAGAGTTGTGAGCAGGATCCTTGACAAGCTATTTTAAAGATTAATTTCTGCCTTTAAGATCTGTTGCAATTTTGGTGCTTCACTGTGTTGCTCTGCTGAAACAATTGGACTTGTAAAAATTACATTACATTTTAACGAGAACTTCTTTCATGTCCCCTAATACATCAGATCTTAAAAAAATTAGCATTTAAAACTGCAGTTTTCAAAGACTGTTGGAGAGGCAGCCTGCAGGACTGATAAGCAAACTCTCTATGGCTGCTCTTGAACTGCCCACATCATTAATGATCAAGCAGGTCAGACTCAAAATGGAGCAGAAAATTTCTTCCTCCATCCTGCTATTTAAAACTCTATAAGGTGTAAGATGGAGAAGTGAGGATGGGAAAAATGAGGGAAAGGGAAAGAACAGCAGCAAATGCTCTAGATCTAAGCAAAAGAAAATTGCTTTGATGTAGAACTTCAGTCATAAACTCTCCCATGCTAACTTTGGTACCAGGAGTATGTCAGAAATGAGAGTGGAGATGGCGAAGGAAAAAGGAAATTGCAGACAGGGAGTGCTGGGGAACATTCACACCCAGAAACAGCCAGTGACAAGTTTGAGTATCTGAAGTTTCTGCAGATGCTTTGCTGTTCTGAGGAGTCATACAGTATCATTTTAGATGTTTAAGTGCAGATTACAGAGCTAAATTTTAAGTCATGTTTGGCTTTTATTAACTTGGAAGAGTTTTCAAACAGAAAAAGTTTTCAGATCATTATCAAACTTGTGTCTCCTGCTATTGGGAACATGTGGGAATGGACCGAAAGCTAAAAATTAACTCTACCTAAAGTATCTGTCTTCAGCTATTAGTGCCTTTGTTTTGTTAATCAGAGCCCCGTGACCTAAGTTTTCTTCATATTATTGGTGCATAAAAGGTGAAGGTTTTATATACAGCATATTAGCAAAGTCTGAGATTTTGGGAATAAAACAAAACCTGCCAGATGAGACATGCTACTTCAAAATCCCATCTGGGCAAGGAAAAAGTGCTTGCCTCTCATCAGGACAGGGTAGCAAGTAAGACTTGGAAGGGAGATAGGAAGATAGGAGATTGTATTTCAGTGAATCCCTTGATTTTTGGGTTACATTCATGTCTGTCAACAAATAATTAGTGCCAACACATACCTATGCCAGATTGATGCTGAAACATCTTGCAAGAATACAACCAAGTGTTTTCAGGGGAAGAAAACTTTTTGCTTAAAATATTAGCATGCTACTCCATTATTTTTGAAATACAAATTCTAATGTCTAATTACACTACTGCAATGAAAGACTAATGGCATAAAAGCAGGCTGTGAGCTACTTATAGAAGACTAATTTTAAGTGCAGCCGTAAGCCACGGCATCTCTACAATATCACAGAGGCAAGTGTGCTGCCTTTTACACTGATTTCTGTAAGAAACCTCTGAAACCACCTGCTTAAGAAAAGGCCTGGTAGACACTACTCAGCTAAGAGTGTACGAGTTTGGTAACCAGACAAAAGAAAACATCCACTGAGCATATGCAGGAAGAAGCTGTTATTAGTGCCATAATTTTATGGCAATTGCAGACTTCAGTTAGGTTTAATTGAATCATTTCTCCATGCCAAAAAACGTAGTAGGAAATTAGCATAAACATCTGAATTCATAAAGATAGAATCTGCAATGCCAGCTTCACATTTTTTCTTGTTCAACTAAAAAGCTGATGTTTGCCTTCCTCTGAAATCAGAAGTGTTTAGTACAGTGCTTTGGCTATACCACTTTCACAAACAGATCTAAATCCATTTAAAATACCTTCTGTTAAGTGCTTTTATGGAAGACAGAAGGAGCTTAAACACCAGGAAAGCATCTTTCTTTCCCTACCTGTGAACAATAAAAGCTATTAGACTGAAGGCTCCTAGACTTCAAGCCATCTTCATCATTTCACACTTCTCCTCCAGCTTGTCTACCTTTTTCTTATCCAAATCATTAGAGCTCTATTCCGTTATAAAATTTGCATGCATCAGATACCCACAAATATGTAATAAAGAACCTATTTAAACTGGAAGTAAAAATAATGTGTTTTACTTCCTTACACCCTAAACACAGATGTTTCCAATGAGCTTTTAAAAGTTTGGCATAACTCTGTAGGAACAGCTTATGACCAAGTACAATACACCTGAACAGTTTCAGAGCAATTTTGTATAGCGTGCATCTCCAGAAAATTAGAATTTTGTACCTTTATGGTAAGGATGTACATACTAACCTGCCAAGGCCGATCCCAGTCAAGAGGAATAGGAAATGCTCCAAACCAAGCTCCAAGTATACTGCACACAGAAGTAATCTGTAGACTGCTTTCCCATATGGACATAGCCCTGTAAAAAGTGTGTTATAAGTTTCAACAACAGCAGAAGGTACCATGGCAGACTTAGATCAGATTTCTCCCCGAGTTTTTGAGTCTACAAGCAGATGTAAAAATTCACTTATTTGATAAACAGCATGCAGGTTTCTCCTAAAACATATGAACTAGAAGTAAAATCTAAGTTGCATATTTTAGCTATAATTACAAGCTTCTTATACCACACTTTCAGGATTTTTTTTTTCTTGAGATTTACTGCAAGAGCTAATTTATGTTACCTTTAACACTGCTAGACTGAGCAAATAAATCTATCTCGATAACTGTGTGCATTGCAGGGAGAGGCAGACATGAAAGGCTACTGTGGGACTGTACAGAAAAGCACAAGCACGGTCACAAAGGATTCTGTGGTGTAGACATATTTGATGACTACAACAATTCCAAATTTAAAATAGAAGCCCACTATGAGAGTATTTCAAAACAAGTTTCCATCAACTGAAAAGAAACATTGCAAGTAAATGTAACTGCACATTGCAGCCCTTCGGTAGCAGTGCATCCAAGTTCAAGTGGCTGCAGGATAAATCTTTTGCACACTGAAGAACTCTTACACTATCAGTCATGGCACATATTGTAAGAGACATTAAATTACTTCAGTTCTCAGTTTATAGCCTTCTGCCACTACTGATTTCAAAAGCTTTTGAAAAGTTGGATTTCTGTTTAACACAGGAGTACTTACTACCATCAATGTACCAACTGATTGCTCTGCTTTGCTCAGACCATGAACCAATTAATTGGTACCAATGTGTACTAATTAAGAAATGAGTAACAGAAGTTCAGAATACAGCAGGGCACAGTGATTCAAGACAGGAGAACCAGGCTAGAATCACTGCTTCACATCACTACAGTAGGAGATCTGAGTTTTAAGTTTGCTACATCTCAGATTATAAATGTATTATAGCTTCAGCTAACAGGAAAAAATATGAGCATTTTTATGGCTTTAAGACTAGATGCACAGTAAACTATGAACTTTGCATGTGCTGTTTAGGTTGCATGACATGAACACTTGGTTTTGTAGAGAATAAGATTTCTTTACTTCTGAGTACACACTGCTGCACTTGCTATTGATCAAACAGCTCACAAGTTTAAAGCAAACAGTTTTCAATGTTTGCAGAAAAAAGGTCTTGCAGACTACAGTACTGACAGTGCAAGGTTGACATTTTGAGCAGAACTGTTTCTTCTACAGTAACACAACCCCTTTAACTTCAAATACTCCAGTTCACAATTCTACCAGTTTGAGATTCTTTTTCTTGAAGAGCAAAGTCCTGATGAAACTCAAAAACTGTTTAGGAGTCTGCACACAGGAAATTCTTTTGAATTATTTTCAGAAGCTGAGTAACTGAGCAGAGAGCTCAGACCAAGGCAGAACAAGGAAGAGAACATTCACTACAGCCTTAAAGCAGTGAAAGAGGCACCAGAATACACCAAGGACTGACTGAGGTATGGGTACAGCTCACAAGACATCTTGTGTGTGTGGCAGACTCACCAGAGACTGCTGTACCATATGGAGATATCAGACTGAGTCCAAACGCAAAACAACAGAATTAGCAAGGCACGGTGCCCAAGTGAGAAACAGCCATTGGCAGTTTTGCAACTATTTCAGCTGCTAATTGAACCCCTCTGCAGCATGGACTGGCTACCCAAAGACAACCTGACTTGTCCTCCAGCTTTATCCTGAAGGAGCAATTACTTACTTTTTAAAGTAAGTCATTACTTAATTACTTACTTTTCTTCTTGGAATGACTGACATCTATTGGGATTTTTGAAGGTATTCTTTAAACCACCACAAACTCCTCATTTGGATGAGACTAACAACTGCAGCGATGTTTATAAACTTTGCATTTTCCAGGTTTCTTTCATTTTAAACTAAGATAATCCTGCAGACTAAAGTAGTGATGTTTAAGATAATAAATGAATACTAGTGGCAGAAAGGTCTTTAAAAGCCTAAAGTAATTATTTAACCCCCTTAAATAATACAATACATTCAGTTTAGCTTTAAATAATGTTTGAATTAAGAGTCTGGCTGACATAGTATAATCTACTGAGACAGCTCCTTCACAGATGAGATTTGGAATTCTTGGCTGCAGCAGGACTAAATACTAAGCAGCCCTTGGTGTGTGATGATGCCTACATTTACAAAAGACATTTCAAGTCTGTAAGAGTATGCAGTTCACAAACAAAGTGATAAAACAGGCATAATGAAAACAGGAAGGAGCCCTAACATCATGGTTTTTTTACTGTTTTTTGGCAATATCTAAATAAAATCTCTTTTCTACACTGGTAACACCTTACAATTGCTATTATACCAGCTATTTCAACGCATTTTCTCAGTGCAGTAATTTGAAATAAACAGTCTCCAAAAGGAGAAAGAGGAAAAAAAAAAGGCAATTGAAAACTGTTTTTTAAAGGACTTTTATGCAGGAGGCCATTTCAGCTAAGTTACTGAAACACTATTTAAGTAACAGCCACACTGCCATTAATGCTGATAACCCTTTGTGCAGCTTTTACTTGCCCCTAACTGCTCACAGCAGCACATCACAGCACATGATCAGTGTCATGACACTGACACCAGCCACAACTCTCGATGTCAGAATAAGGAGCCCAGAGATGCTGGCGTGGGCCCACCCTTTTCCAAATGCAGAATTAGTGAAAAGGGCCCTATTTATAGCTATCTAAGAATGGAAGGGTTTGTGATGTACAATACACAGACTTACTTTTCTCACACAGTCAATGTGCACATAGGCATAAGGTTACTTAAGTATAAATGGCACTCAGGTACTTTAAAAACACATTCTTTTTTCATACTAAGCTATACACTTAACAAGACTTTCAAGCTTACATTTCCAGTGCAATTCAGTTCCCTGAACTCTGCTTTCAAGGAAAGCAGCTCTGTTGATTTTACCTGACCATCCTTTTCTTCCATTTAACCAGTCCCACCTCATTCCACATGGTTAAGTTAGAGACACCCTTTTAATGTATCATGTCTACACTCATCTCATGCCCAGACCTAAGATGTTCCAATTCCATGAGGCCAAATGAAAAAACACAGGAATATTTTCAAATGAGCAGCTTGCTACAATCCATAAAGAAACCTGCTACAATATTTCTTTGTACTCTGTATTCATTCAAAGTGTAAACAACCATCATTAATAATAAACATTTTTCTCAGATAAAAAGTCACATGGCTACTAGTGAGTCACATGGCTCACTAGTAAGAAGTACTAACAAATCCTCACAGAAGTGTCAAAACAAGACAACTGTTTCCTAAGCACTGATTGTGCTGAAATTGCATTAAGATCTAGACTAGGAAAGAAAGAAACCAACAGGCATTCAAAATCTACCTGGCACAAAGACAGACTGATATTGTCAAACAGCTGTTACTTCAATTCAGTTGTTATTTCCAGCTACAAAACCTCCAAAGATGTCCAAGTGAATCAGCAATGATTTATTTTGGCTAAACAACCCCTTGCTTTTATTACAGTATATTTACACTTCCACTGAGAAAACCTAAGTGTAAATGACTTGAATAAGGACTCAAGATATTTTTCAGTAAGTTGAGAACTGAGATAAACCAAAACTTAACACCTGAAACTAGTATTAAAGTCTCCTCCTCTACAGGAGTAGAGACCAAAAAAAATTCCATAGGGCAGCAGCATAATACAACCTTTCACTTTCTTCTGAAATGAGACTTCACCATTGCAAACTATTAAAAAGGAATGGATACTAAAATCTCATTGAATCTCAAGCATATGTGAAGCCTCTTTATGTCCCAGTCTTTCAACATGCTATTATTTATGGAATAAAAAAAGGCAGAAGAAGTGGAAATCTTCTGAAAAATACATTACCCTCAATACATGCTAGTGCCATGGCTGCCACTGGAGGTGAAAATGTGGTTAGTAGGCTTGTTTTATTTTAAACATACTCCTGAAAAAACTGATGCTTGAAAACTCTGACACTCAAAGCAGCTTTCTTTAAAATTGAAAAGAGTATGTGTTAAGATTACACACTTAAGAACACAGTAAGTCATATGTAATTTCCAACATTATGTTCAAGTTTAAAACAGTGCTTGTTCTGACTTCCTATTCCTCCTTTAAAAGTTGTATTTATGAAGGTACTACTGGATCATGTGCAAGATTCTCCATGCACAGCTCAGTGTCAGGTCTCCCCTTTATTTGACAACCATCACATAGGATTGCACAATGTTTTTACTCCAGTAGAATACATGCTGGAAACTTTACTTCCTTCAAACACATATAAAGTGAGATTTAGCATCTGAACACCAAAAATAAAAAGCTGTTTTTCCAAATCAGTGTCTTCAAATAAGCCTTTGTCAGAGAAGCTTTCATCTGTGTGTAATCACAAATACAAAAACGACGCACATTCAGGAAGTTTTCCTTTCTTTACAAAAAATTCCATTATATATTGTTTACATCAATTCTGCCCATTTCTATTCAGAGAAATATCAGAAGCTTTGGATTAGAACTTACCCATTTTTACTAAATACCCGTATCCATGCCTGTACATTTGGTCCCAGCAAACATAAGCACTGTAAAGTAGTAAATGTAGACAAAAGAACTGCAAACAAAAATGTCTCAGTCACTGACCTACAAAAATAAAAAGAACATTACAAAATTAAGTGAGGTGGTTGTTAATATTCTAAAAGTTCCAAGATTTAGGAAGAAAAAAGCCCCCCTAACTCAAGCTGTGAAAGCATGTGTGCTTTCTTAAACCTCATATAAAAGAATAAAATATTTTCTTCTTACTCTGTACAATAGTAAAGGAAGCTGGAAAGAGCTCTGCTGTTATCTCAAGAGTGAGATATAATTTTTTGAAATGCCTGATACTTTTAAAAACCACTGGTGTACCTCACATACATCAGTAGTTCTAAATTGAAGTATGCTTGGATACTTACTTCATTATTCCATTTATTTTTCCAGTTGTGACAGCAACCATGAAACCAAACTACATGAAACTATTGTTAGCAACTTAGCGTACCTCTCAAAACCCAGGTTGCTTCACATTTCTTTTTTTAAGCTTTCATAAAAGTTAAACCACTAATATCAATATGATGAAAGATATGCAAGATGTGTGGTTTAGAATCTTATAGGGAAATGACTAAATGAAACTCCAGTAAATGTTTGTGCCCATATGTTTAACATAAAAATTAAAGTAAACGGAGTTGTTTGTAACTGTCTTACAATATTTATTTACAGAAGTCTCATTTAAGAGCTGGCTTCCAAAAGAAAAAAAAACCCAAACAACTGAACAAGTAAACATAAAAAAAAAAACAAACCAAAACCCCAAAACAAACCAAGACAAAGCTAAAACAGCCACCCTTCTTCCCCCAGCTAGGAGCTTATCCCTTAACTTCCAGTGTACCAGAAAATACACAAGTACTTATACCAACAGCTGCAAGGAGAGCTACCCCTTAGATTGTTTAGAGAAAGAGAGGGTCTTCTGACTTACTCTATGAGAGGTGCTCCATACAGAACAATAATCGCATGAAATAGTATGCAAGACATGAAAAAGTATATACAGCATTTTAGAAATCTGGATATCTAAAAAAGAGCAATGAAATATCAGAATCATGCTTCAAAACAGAACATAAGTAACACACACAGTCTATATCTTATCAACATTATTGTACTCTAATTATTTCTTTAATTCAGCTGCAGCATAATATAATAGCATGGCATATTTCAAAACAATTTTCCATATATTAATACTTTAAATAATTAATTAAAAAAAGATCATGCTCCACCTACAATTTTTTCTTCATGCATCTCATTAAACAGGGCAAACATACAAAAAATATAACCAGAAATTACAAGATAACCAGAAGTAATTTTATTGGACATTTTTACACTTCTGTTTTACATCTGACTGTCATATCCATTCATTAAAAGGCAACTCTCACAGAAAGTGAAAAAAAAACTTAAAAGCAAGAAAACATACAATATAAAAAAGTCTGCTACATAGAGAATCAAAATTACATTAACTAAAACTACATTTTGAAGTTGGCATCTTAAATTCTGAATATAATTGAGAAATATCCATAACTTTCTGTAAGTCTGCAAAACATAATTTTCTATGAACTTTAACAACAGTTTCTAGGTACTCACTATATCATGTAGAAGCAAAAACACTTGATAAACAGTTCTGGTTGGGTCTGTTCTGATCAGGTCACCAATGCAAAATCCGTAACTTTCCTTGAACCCTTATTTTTCTATATTTATTCCTTCCTATATTTATTTCCTGGGATGAAATCTCACCTAGAACATGAAGTGTGCTTCATTTTTAAATCACGGATGGTTAAAACACTTGCTTTCCATCATGGTTTCCTGCATTTCACATCCTCCTCAGTCAGCAAAACTAGACAGAAGCTTTGCACACAAAGATGTGCTCGCAGGGACTATCACTTAAATGTTTAAGAAGCACCTCGGAGCACTACATCTTGCCTGGCTCAGCAAGTTAGGAGTACAAGACTATCCACCTGACTTCAAAACTCTGGGCTATTCCCCCACTGCTGGGCAAGTCGTGTGCTGCTCCAAAATCACCCTGTTCCAAAGGATTTCATTGGGATTCATAACTTTAACACTCCCCATCGCAAATGGTAACTACAAAAAAATTTCTCCCAACTTTAGATTCTTCTGTATGCAAATTTCATCATACAAGGAAATGCAGCCATTTTAATATTTTTCCACATAATTTTTTAATTGTTCAAATGTAGCATAGTATCGCTTTTATGTGTCAGATTCTGAAAAACTTTTTTTTTCCTTTCAAAGTTATTACAAACTTACTACACACGAGAATCGTGTGATGCCATTTCATCCTGGTATATCCACTTATCAAGAAGATGAGCCAGGCCTGGACTAGAAAATGAGTTCTGTGCCATTTAATTTTGCCAGGTTTTGCCACCTTGGAAATTCTTAGGACTACAAACATTGCATTGATAAGAAACACGAAAACAGAATCACTCACCTGAACGGCTTATTTATAGGTAGATAAAGTTTAACATCACGAAAATACTGAAAAATTCAAAAGATGCTACACCCAACTCACTAATAGAAAACGAGAATTCACCATCAAAAATTGTCTTCTTTCTCATTTGATTATTTCGGAGAATTTGATTCCCCTCTGTATTGTCTGGTAGCAACTTAAGAATTAAAAAAAACCCCAAACTTACCTTGTGAGCAAAGGAACGTCTCTTAGGAGACTGATTTGGTTTAAGGACTAAGTGCAAGATTATATTAAGGGTAGCAACACAAACAGAACAAACACACAGCCACGTGAGGTGCGTTCCCAGGACGCTGAATCCGTCCAGGAAGAAGGCCGGGGCCACCGCGGCCAGGACGATGGCGAGCGCGCAGAGCAGGTTGGCGACCAGCAGCCTCCTGATCTCCGCCTCCCTCATGGCGTCCGCCCGGCGGCACCTGCAACACACCGAGTCCCGCCCCGTCACCGACACACCGCACCGGCATCCTCCCCGGCCGCGACGCGCAGGGCACAGCTCCGGGCCCGGCCCGGGGGCCAAGGTGAGGATTTTGGGGCAGGAAGCGGCGTTTGTTCAAAAAACACCAAACCCCGCGCGGGCCGCGGGGGCCGCTCGCGCCTCTTACCGCGGAGCGCGCGGCGCCGCCCGGCAGCGGAAGGCGGCGGGGCCCGGCCGGCGGCACGTCCGGGGCGGTGCCGGAAACGGCGGCGGCTGTGGAGGGGCCGCCATGGTGTGCGACAAGTGTGAGTACGGCGGTGAGGGGGACTGCCCGACCCGCCGGGCCCGGCCCCGCCCGCGGGGATCCCGGGGTGCCCTGAGCGGAGCAGCAGGCCGCGGGTCCCGGGCTGCTCAGGGCGGGCGGCGGGCGGCGGGTGGCGGTTCCCGGCAGGGCCCTGTGTGAGCTGCCGTTCTCCGCCTGTGGAGCGTGCTAATGTGCATAGTTTAAACGATTCTGTCCTGCATCAGCAATAGCGTGAGCAGCAGGACCGGGGAAGGGACGGCGCCGGGGAGGCCGCATCTCGAGTGCTGTGTTAGGTTCTGTGCCCCTCACTACCAAAAAGACATTGAGGTGGTGGAGCGGGTCCATAGAAGGGCCGCAGTGCTGGTGAAGGGTCTGGAGCACGAGGTCTGATGAGCAGCCGAATGTGTTGGGGTTGTTCGGTCCGGAGAGGAGGCTCAGGGATGGCTTTATCGCCCCCTTCAACTCCCTGAAAGGAGAGCGTAGCCAGGTGGGGGTCGGCCTCTTCGGCCAGGCAGCCATCCGCAGGACTAGAGGACATTGTCTTAAACTGGGCCGGGGAGGTTTAGGTTGGACACGGGGAAGAATTTCTTCACAGAAAGGGAGATAAGACATCGGAATGGGCTGCCCAGGGAGGTGGTGGTAGAGTTACCATCGCTGGAGGTGCTTAAGGAGAGCCTGGAAATTGCACCCCGTGTCGTGGTCGTGGTTACGTGGTGGTGATCGGTCACAGGCTGGACTCGATGAACTCAGAGGGCTTTTCCCACCTAATATTGAGTCTGTGCTTCTGAGTTTCTTTCCCTTGTAATGTTTCCTGATGTAGGTGAGAAGAAGCTTGGAACGGTGATCACTCCTGATACATGGAAAGATGGTGCAAGAAACACTACAGGTAACCTCGGCAAGGTGTAGCAACTTGGTTTTGAGGTATTAAAAAGCCAGTTGGGTGCCTGAGCTTTGTTACCATATTGAGACCAAAACTTTATATTACTAATCAGGTTAAGTCATGTGCTTTCCCTCCCATGCTGATTTAATGCATTGGGAATGTATTTGTCCAGGACTCTTCAGTATTGAATTTGTCTGGTTTTGCTTTCTGTTTTTTTTTTTCCTTTTGCATGGGAGGACAATAGTATTTAAATAGAGTATAAAGTGTTCCATTGCCCTGTCCCCTAATGTTGTGCT
Organism: Dicaeum eximium; assembly: GCA_013396995.1. Lineage (NCBI taxonomy): Eukaryota > Metazoa > Chordata > Aves > Passeriformes > Dicaeidae > Dicaeum > Dicaeum eximium. The sequence continues at coordinate 37,702 of VWZP01006399.1, forward strand.
GAATATTTTATCTCTCTTTGTGACTTTATTTGCATATGTGTAAAAGTTGTAAATGAAGATTTTTAAAGCATGCTTGGAACAGGGTTATTGATTTTTGTTTTTTTTGTAGAAAGCGGTGGTCGCAAATTAAATGAAAACAAGGCATTGACCTCAAAGAAGGCAAGGTTAGTACTTAACATTGATTTTGGCTAAGAACATCAGTTAGCAAACTAACTGAGGCCTTTTTGCTGCATAGCTGGGCAAGTACTCCAAACTTGTCCAAAATACACCTAATAAATTAAAATTGCAGGGATTATGGTATTTGGTTTGTAGGTAAAAATATGTCCATACATATTTAATGGGTGCTTTCTGCTCAGTCATAGAGTATTCCACTACAGTTATCACTGGAATTGCTAAGATTTGATGCTTTTGTGGGAGAGAAGCCAAGAATACTTATTGCCTGTGCTAATATTGCCAGGATAATCTCTTCAGCATTTCCTTCATGTCTGCGTGACTTTCTGTTTGCCAGGGGGCAAGATGCTGCTGGAAGGTGTTTAAGTTCAAAGTCATGTAGTATCTTAGTAAAAATAAACATTTTTAGTTCTGCTTTCATGAAGTTGTTGTCTGTGATGGGAGAAATGTCTCTTAATGGGGAAAGTAGAGCTTTTCTGCATGCTTTGTGTAGCCTATTAGAAATAATTCTTGTATGTCCCTTTTCTAAATTACAGTTTTGGCTGGAGTTTATGACTACACCCTCTGGCTTAGACTTTTTAAGATGAGGCAGAAAAAATACTTCATTTCAAGGAGCATAAATAAGATACTTTTCCTTTTTCCCAGGTTTGATCCTTATGGAAAGAACAAATTTGCAATATGTCGGATTTGTAAGAGTTCTGTCCATCAGCCAGGGTCCCACTATTGTCAAGGATGTGCCTATAAAAAAGGTGAGTTTCACTCAGTGCCAAAATACCCCAGTTTGGCTTGGAACAAGAGAGGAGGTACAACACTTACATTTGTATTTATGAAGAGAAGGTTAAGATGAGATTTTATTGCTGTCTTCAACTACTGATGGGCAGGCACAGGGAACATGGAGTCAGAGTCTTAGGTACACAGTAATATAATAAGAAATAATGTACATAGGTTAGAATGTGGAAAATTCTAATTACATACAAGGAAATCAAAATTTCAGTCTGGGATTATATCAAATTTTCTAGTAACAGATACTATCAGAGGTTGTGGAATCTTTACAGCAGGTATTCAGAGGATGGCTTGAACAGTCCTGAGCCAGCCTTATCCTAAGTTGGCTGTTTTGAGTGGAGCAGGATTAGAAACTGAGGGAGATTCTTTTGAATTTTGTCCTTCTGTAATTCTGCTTCTTTTAGAATGTTTCTGGTGTCTGAAACAGTACATTTGGAAAAATAGCTCTAAACTTAATCTTGGCAATTGCATAGAGAACTGTCATGTAACAAGTTTGATTTTCCTTGAAATCCCAGAAAACCCCAGGTCTTCTAGAACTCAATTGCTTGTTGCAGTTCCTTTTTTGGTCCCTTCTCTCCTCTCCCCTTTTTATAATAGCTAAATCTAAAATTCCTGGATGGATAAAAGCATCGTGAAGTCAGTTACATTATTTAATGCCAAGGAGTTCTTCTAGCACATGAGGTGAACTGATTTTTAGATGTAGAGCTACAGCTAACCAGTAGTAAGCATTGTTTATGAAATTAATTGTTCAATAAATACATGCTGTGTCACTGAGTCAGTCAGTGGTTTAGCAGCCTGCTGTAGGAATGTTGCCTGCTAGGTTCTCCCCAGGTGGCTGCCTGAACCCCATACACTAGAACCTTGTATTCTTAAATTTATGTCTGGTTTGGGTGGGCTTCAGGAATTGATCTTTGTCTGTTTGTGTATCCTTTCAGGTTGAACCTGTTATCTTCATAAAATTAAGAACTTTCTAAGTGTTTTAGGTTCTAGCTCTGACCATCAAAGATGTCATTAGGGCATACTTCTTGAAGCAAATGCAGTCATACAGCTCAGTGCTTCAGCTCTTGCATATCTCTGAAATTGAGAGGCAATCTCAAGTTAATTAATCCTCAGTTTAGACCTGAAGTCAATATTTAGTGGGCTGAATTTTGGTCTCCAGAGTAAATCATGTGACATGTTCACTGCTGTTCTCTTCCCTAATGGACTTCTAGACACGTGTCCAGTCATGGTGTCAAGATATGAAAACACACAATTTGGAGAAGGCAGGAGTAGATACCACTTGACATTTTTTGTCTGCTGGGAATGTTTGTGCAAATTGAGGTGTGGTCCTACCATATAAAAGACTTAGCACCTTTCTGCTTTGAAAAGAGAGGGAAAGATTGAGACAGCCCACCCCTCTGTCAAACTTGTGTACATTTTGGTGCTCTGGTCTTTTGACTTGACACTCTCAGAGTTTAGGACAAAGTCCTTTGGGACATCAGTGTTCATCACTTCAACTCTCAAGTATTCTTGGTGTTCATTGTTTCTCACTCCTGCCCTATAAATACTGTAATTCTATGAAGTCCTATTCTAAACTTTCTCAGTTCTCTGAAGCACCCCACCTGTTAATGCCCCATTTAGCAGTCAGTGTGTTGGTGACTGTATTTTCTTAGCCCTGCTACTTTCTGTCCATCTCAGGCCATGTTTGGCTTCAGGACTGAAAACAATTAACAATACACCATTTTTACCTTTTTGTCAGAAGTGGCCTTTCCTGGCTCTCTTCAGGCGTTCCAGGAGATTATAGAGGCTTCCAGCACTATTGTGAATGATAATTATCTCAAAATAGAGGTTCTTTTCTTTAGTGGAAGGATTGCACACAGACACGGCACGTATTAATTTGTATTAGGAGTTACAATATTATTTCTAAGTTTGTAGTATCTGTAGAGAACGTCTGAGAACAGATAGATTGCTAATAAGAGCTCATTTGAACAATTTCTTGAAAGACATGCTTACAAAAACATAGCAACTGTGTTTTGAGAAAACATTTTAATAATTTTAAAATAATTTACACACTTTTTGTGTGCTTATAGGCATCTGCTCAATGTGTGGCAAGAAGGTCTTGGATACGAAGAACTACAAGCAAACGTCTGTCTAATTGCACTGACTGGTCTTTTTATGAACTTTAGCTTCTGTGTCTTTGTACAGTAACGTTTCTCTAAAATAATTTGTGAATATTTCTGGAAAATAGCACTTGCAGTGAGAGGTAAAGACAGCCTGCTTGCCTAAAATGTACATAATATTTGATGACTGTTGTTTTAGCACTAATATTAACTGGTATTTAAAGGTAATGGCTTTCAGCAACTGTTAGAGTTCAAAGGGAAGGAGAAGATCTGAGTGGATAGGTTGAAACTATATTACCATCAGAACACAGATATTTGAGATGAATACTTTTTTTTTTTCCCCTATCTCAAGTCTTCTGCTTATCTCATGGTAATGTTTTGTAGATGTATAAAATATGAACTTGCATCACCTCACCTTGTATCTTCATTTATTTGTATGCCCTTAACATTTATAATTATTCCCATCCCAAACTATTATGACCTTGGTCTTCAGATTTTAATGCAATTATCCTATTGTATTTTGTTTCTGCTTACAGTGTGGTTGGTTAAATCACAAATTGCTAAGCTAGTGAAATCTGGTGTGTTGCCCTGCCAGTTCTTTCTTTGGCATTGTTGTGGTTTAGCCCCAGCCAGCAACCAAGCCCCACAGAGCTGCTCCCTCACTCCCCCATCATCAGGATTAGGGATAGAGTTGGAAGGGTAAAAGCTTGAAAACCTGTGGGATAAAGACAGTTTAATAGGGAAAACCAAAGAAAGAATTAATTCACTACTTCCCATGGGCAGGCAGGTGTTCAGCCATCTTTAGGAGAGCAGGGCTCCATCACCCTTTACAGTTTCTTGGGAAGACAAACTCATCACTCAGAATGTCCCCCCTTCTTCCTTCTTCTTCCCACTTGATACACTGAGCATGGTGTCATATGGTCTGGAATATCCCTTGGTCGGTTGGGGTCACCTGTCCTGGCTGTGTCTCCTCCCCAGCCTCCCAGATAGCCCCAACTTCCTTGCCATTGTGGCAGTACAAAATGCAGAAAAGGCCTTGGCTCTGTGTAAGCCCTGCTCAGCAATAACAAAACCATCTCTGTATTATCAACTCTGTGTTCAGCACAAATCCAGAACACAGCCCCAGTCAGCCACTAACAGTGAAGGAAACTAACTTCATCCCATCCAAAACCAGCATGCCAGCATGGCATTAGGACTGATCAGCTGTTCCCTTGTTAGCCTCCAAGGAGACTTTACATATGGTCTAAGGTGGCCCAAGGCAACAAAATAATGAGCATCAATTTCTAAGTGTCTCAGCCTCATAATTTTCTAAATTTTCTATGTCTTTTAAATACTTGGATTGAATTCTATGATGTAATTGCATATATATGTGTCAAATTTGAAAGATCAAAGCAGGCTGCCTGCTTTTCAGCTCTGGTGTGATACAAGAAGTTAGTCTCTGGACATGAGAGGCTGACTGTGGCTCTGCAATTCTTTTGACCTTTGCTAAGTTTCTACATATTAAAGCAATTTCTGTTATGGAGCATAATAATTACTCCCTTTGCATGTATTTCAAGAAAAAGAATAATTCATTCTTTTAATGCTGAAGTTTTTCCTAGACCTGTTTAAGTGTTTACTCCGCCCTGCAGCGTCCTCTTGGCAATTTCACACTTCTGCAACTGTTTTTCAGCTAACAGAAAAATTATCAATGGGAATTTCTCTATGAACAGATTCTGGTTTGGGTTTCCTTTTTTTCTCATATTGTTACAGAGGAAATTGCATGACTAATGGAAACTGAAGAAAAATCACTGTTCTTTCTGTGGGGCAAAATGAAGAACACTGGGCTTACAGTTATCCTCTTTGCTGTTGCCTTCTGCCATGCTGTAGTTGTGCTGCAAGTAGCTCTCTAAAGGGGATTGTCTGACATTTCCTGTCATCCTTAACTGTCCATTGTTGAGCATTTATCACCAAAGTTTCTTGTTCATATGTGAGCACTTGGCTTCCTGCAGTTGCTAAAGAGGTAATTATTTTTGGCATTTTATATTTGCTGAGAAGCTCTGTCAGGATAGGGGAATGAGCTGGGCCTCCCAGAAGAAGAGAGAAATGCTGCTGGTTTTTATTGCAAAAGCTTCTCTTACTGTAACAACTGCAAGGAAGTACATGGGCTAGCTAGCTGGTGATAGTTGGTGCTGGCCACATATTTCCCAAACACATCAAGGAATTCCCAAATTAGTGTATGTGTCTATGACACATCCTTTATATGGGTGGGAAGGAAATACCTGTAACTGGCTTCAAGTTTCACAGCAAATCTTGTCAGCAGTGTGTGTGACAATTTCAGGTGGCAGGTTCTCCAGTAATCCCTGAACTCTTCACCCTTTTTGGATATGTGCTATAAGGTTGATTAATTTTTGCTGTCCTGTGAATAAAACTTCTCTTCCTAAAACTGGCCAGTATCTCTATTTCAAAAGCATGACATCCTAATTCTTGAATGAATAGGCATGAATTGAATGTTTATTGCACTCTATAAATATTGGCATTGAATGAATACCTCCTTTTGGAGGACGTATTGAAGACGGAAGAACAATAGGAATTTAAATAATGTGATGCTTGGTTCATAATTATTTTGTGAATAGAGTTTTTTTACATTAGTGTCCTATTACTGGACAGCTGCTTTTGCATGTTAGAATCTGTTTTTGTTGTAAAACAACAGGTTTTGATTCGGTGGGGTTTTTTTAATGGTGGATACAAACTCTTCTGTTTTTCTAGTGGTTTTTACATGCTCAGGATCTTTCATCTGAAGCCCTCAAAGCTCCTCAGCTTCATCAGAGTATCAGTTCCAGAGATCTGTAAATTTTGCTGATATAACACTCAACTTTAAGAAAAGCTCATTTTCCAAGCATTATTTTGAAGTCTCACTGCTTTAAATTTAGATTACAAGCCATCCATGTCCTCAGAGATGTACCACAGTTCAAGGCAGCCTTGGCAGAGAAGCACTTAAAGGTAGCTATTAAACTTATATACACCCTCTGTATAATTGAACTGGCATGTATAAAATTTTGTAAGCATGGGATGTGTTTCATGACACATTATGCAATGAAAAACAAAAGAAAAGTTGTAATGAAAAATTGCCAATTTTAAATAATGTACTGAGAAGAACACAGTAATATTACCAGATGATCAGCCTGTCCTCTAAATCATAGGTTACATAAGAGATTTGTGCTGCCAAATTTAGTAGGATTAGAATTTTCCTTGGTACTGCTGAATTCTTATATTGTCCTTGCTGTTCCTTTGTGTATTCATTGGCCAGAACTATTACCGAGCTAAGTGTAAGCAACATTTTGGTGCAGAGTATGAAGTGAACAGATTAGCTACATCATGTCACTGTGACTGGAGAAGCCAATCAGCTGAAAATTAAACAGGAATTGTTGAAGGGTCCTCCTTGTGTCAGGGTGTTCTCAACCCTGCTCTTCCTGCTGCAGAAGCTGGAGAAAGGACCATCCAAGAATGATCGTTTGGCAATACTGTTCCAAAGCATTAAGACTGTTTTAATTGTTTACTTACAGAAATGTGGTTTTGTGGGTGGGTTTTTCCCTCCTTGGTTCATTCTGTTCCTTCATTAGCAGAATAATAACCAGAAAGACTTTGTCTTCTATACAAGGATGTCACTGACCACTTTGCATTTAGTTTTTCTTGAAAATGGCCCAGAGTTGCACCAAAATCTTTCTTTTTTTTTTCTTTTTTTTTTTTCTTTTCTTGGCAAAATAAGAGATGTGCAGGTTTCAAGTGGTAAGTCTGTTGCACCTGCTTGTTCTGACATCACTCCTATCACAGCCCATCTCTGCAGTGCCTCAGATTGTACAAATCTTCCAATTCTGCTCTGCCTGGAGATGCTTAGGCCATGACCCTCTGCCAATCTCCCCAAAGTCCTGGGGAAGAATGGCTGGTGCCTTTGTGTTATCAGTGGTCATTAAAGCTATATGCAAAAGTTGAAACACAGCTGTTCAAAGTAGTGCTTTATTTTCCTAATACAAAGCTGTAAGTTTCCTAGAGACACAAGGTACCCCAGCATGAGAGGTTCATTATTCATTTAAAGATGATAGCCAAGAGCACAAGCTCTTTACATCTCTAATGACAAAATTTAGTTTATGGTAGGGCCTCTATGCTGTGAATTAAATTCTGGAGCTACCAAAGTCTTTAGAAATCCCCTTGACAAATCCTTGCTTTTCCTGGATTGGAACTGGACTTCTTGATTTCATGTGAGTATATATGGCCTAAAAATGTGCCTTTTTCTGTCATTTGCTTTGGATGTTGAAGAATCCAAGAGTGGTTTTTGGCATGTTGCTCCCCAGGCACTGACCTACCAGTAGCTTATTAGAACTGTCTATTCAGAGGACTGGTTCAGCATGGGATGATGAACATACCTACTTTGCTTATGTGTTTTTCACTAGGTCACTGATTTAGAAAATAAACATGGCCAGATGCAAAAGGGAATGGTGGTGACAGGAAAACTCTCCCTGAATATCATGAGAGAATGAAAACTGCTGCATCACAGCTGAGGTTTGCTATTAAGCAAAAGTATTTTTGCTCTCCCAATCAGCAGAACTGGTTGGACTGGTTGGTTGGTAGGAGAAAGCCTGATGGCAGCCCTTACAAATAATAGACCCAAGTGTTTCTTTTTGTGGGGGTTATACGTGGGCCTCATATGAAGACCAGTTGGTTTTGAACTGCTTGTCTTCCTCCCAGTTGTGTGCTTTTATGGACAAAGTTGTCATCTGAAATTCATCAATAACTGTTTTTATCAACTTTTATTGGAGGGGCCATAGTTCACTTTGCAGGATATGTGTTCATTGTGTCTGGCTAATGCAGAAAATGCAAGTGCTCTGTTGACAGGGAGTGCTTACTTCTTGCACCTAAGGGCAACAGAAAAAGCTGTGTTCAAGGAACCTGGAAGAATCTGAAATCTTGCCAAGCAACTGAAGAAAGAGATGGATTAAGTATTCTCCATGTGGGTATTGCTAGTAAAAGGTTACTTCGTTACATGGTTCAGGAGGACACTACTGACATTTGATTTTTTGCCTTGATTCCATTTGTGATAAACAGCAAGCAGATTTTTCAGGCACTGGTGACTTCATGACAAAATAACTACCTAATTAGGCAGCCATTTTTAGACTGGCTTTCTAGTAGAAAACTTCTTAAAACTCCTCCTTCCTTTCTGTCTCTCTCTTTGCGCTAAAAGATGCAAACTGAACTTAGCAATGTTAGTGACTCATTAGACATCAGCACTTCCAGCAAATGCACTTGCTGTGTGCTCATCTGCCAAGTGCCATTGGGAAAACAAATGTTGAGGAGGGTTTGTTTTCTGCATCATCACGCTGCTGATGATATATCAGTATTGTTACCTGTTTCAGGTCACATGCAAACACACAGAATTCCCATTTGCAATTTTCTACTGGCTAATGGGTCCCATCACATGCATCTTAAATATATCATAACCAGCCCAGTCTCCAGGAAATCATTACTTGCTGTTGATTTTTGGTTGCTCCTTTTGCTGCCATAGAAGGTAAAGATTTTAAGTTGATACAGCTCCCAGATTGTGTCATGGATATTTACTGTTCTGATATGTTTACTACTGTTCAGTAACACAGCAAAAGATAAAATAAGATAACTAAGATAAATAAGACTATGTGTGACAAAAGGCATGGCTCTCAGGGAGTTGGCTTCTAGCCCAGTCTAATTGTCATGTTTTATTGATTAAAATATTTAAATGCTTATTGGATTAAGCAAAGACTTTGACATCTTACATTGTCTGTCTTTCTGTGGGAGGCTTTTGAAAAAGTGATGACGTGACATTTCAGTGATGAATAACCTTCATTTTATGGCTTTCAAAAGCATTGTTTCCTAAAGGATGGGAAGTAAAAAAACTGATATAAAGGAACAGTTATTCTGCTGATTTTCAGATTGGTTTGGTTTGGTTTGTTTGTTAACAGAGTTCCAAAGAAATCTTTGAAAGATCAGGCATGTTTTGTTTATGCAGTGGTGTCAGCCTGAATTTAAGTGAGCCTGAAGCTGTGACTGAGTCGCTCTACCTTAAAATAGATCCTTGTTTGGATAATGAGATTTTAGTAACACTAATTGCTGCCTTATCATCAGAATATGTGAAATACAAATTCAGAGACTCACCAAACTGGCACATTTCCCAGCTAGCTTAGAAATAGTGGACAGGTAAGTAGATTAGTATGGATTTACATAAATTTGGTAGAGCTGCCCTGAAGACGAAGAAGGGGCATCATGTACACAGTCCATGTAGCATCCTGCAGTGCTGTTGTGGAGGCACTGGGCAGAGAAACTCCTGGCAGTAGCTAAAGAAAAAAGTGTCTGCTAGTGAAGGCAGCAGAATTCGGGTTCTAGAAATCAAAGTATTCAAATTTAATTTCTGTGGCAGATTCTAAAACGTTACAAACAGTGAACTGTGTGAGTGAAGGTTTGAAGCTTCTAGGAAAACTTTGTAGAGAACAGTAAATGCAATTTATTTCTCAAGTTTTTGCTGCTAATATTCAGAATCCTATCCCCTGCCCCCATTTATTTTGGGATCCAGATTTCCTGGGTAACATACAAGCATTTGTTACTGGTGAATTTTGAGTACATGCAGTACTGATAGCTGCACTGAGGAAAAAATAGATGACCAGGTATTAGGGCACATGAATTAAAAAGAAAAAAAAAGTTTTTAAAGACTGTCACATTTATTATAAAAAAAGAAAACTTTTAAAATTATTTATCTTAGCTGAATTAAAAACAAATGGTCATGCAAATATTAAGGTTATAAACCAGCTTGCAATCTCCATGCTTTTTTATTCTATGAAGTATTTCTGAAGATTGTGTTGTCTTTTGGTTTGGTTTTTTTTTTTTTCCATAAACAGCTGGGGGTCAGGGACATATTTTTTTAAGTTTAAGCTTACTTAAGTGAATAATTAAAAGTTTCAAATCCTTTCTGGTATGAGACTGTATATGGCAATGTCATGAAGATTCTTTAGAGGTGAATATATAGGTTAGCTAGGTTTTGACAAATGTGCTTGTCACATTCTAGCTGTGAAATGCAATTCTATAAACACTGTTCAGCCATAAAGTGCCATATGCTCTGGCTTTATTCCTGCCTTTATATTTGTAATGAAAATGTCACCATTTGGACTGAGGGAGAAAATGGTAGGACTAGGAACAGTACAAGTGTGTGGAACACAAGCACACAATTCTGTCACTGAGCACTTGATCAGCATTCATTTCCCCTTACAATCCCACACCAGGTGGATAAATAAGAGCCACTCAGCTGATTTGTCCAAGGCTGATGAGGAAGTTGGTGTCAAGTTGGGGTTGGAACTCACTGCAAAGAGCTGTGGCATATGTAGATTGCTGGGAGATGGCTCATCTCTGTGTGCCCTTTCTGTGTGCAATATTTTGGTACTTGTATGACCAGGGCACACTAAGACAGGAACTTGATACAGGAAGTGTTTTAGGGAAGGAATTAGTTAGTTTGAAAAACAAATAGAGCAGAGTTTTCATATGGGATTTTTTTTCCCTCGAGGTCCATCCAGACAGTTTTCCATAACATTTTATGTGTGTAAGTTTTGTACCAGTTCTTAATACTTTGGGCTACACAGTTGTTTTGTTTGTGTAAACTTTTCCTCTGTATAATTGGTCAGCTTTCAGCATTGATTAGTTAGAGGAATTTTGAATTTATTGAACATTTCATACATAAAACCATCAGTTCAATTTGTTCTTACTTGAACACGTGTGGGCTATGATATATTATCCCAGTTCTGTCAAAGATTAAGGCATATCCAGCTTGTTGTAGGGCATTTTGTCAAGAAGATGGGTCAGCAGGATTACAGTGCTTTGAAGAACAGCTATATCTGAAAGTACATTTGCATTTGAAAAATGATGTATTCATAAAACTGGTAAAATTGGGAATACTGAATAAATCAATAATCTGATAGGAAAAAAAAACCCAAATCTATAGAAGATAAATTTTTGATTCAAATTAACAGTCAGATTTTGTCACACTTCTTGATGCAGTATAGTATCTCTTTCTCCCAAGTATTGCTCCTTATTTGGTTTAGAGGTGAAAATATCTAAGGGTACTTAGGGACTTAATTCACATTAAATTTATTTCATTGAGAATGGGTGCTCACATCAAGCTGTGTAATAAGGTACTGCACAGTATGTGTAAGGTACAAAATGTGGCATATCAGAACAAGTGGTATTTTTTATATACCATCACCATCTGATTTACTGTTACTGCAGGTTTCTTTCCAGGAAAATTCTAATAAAAATTCAGTTTGTCATTAGTGGATATATAGTGATACAATGGAAGCTGATTTTTTGGTGTTACCTTATTGGTTCTGTATTCCCTTCAAAAAGTGGGAAACTGCTTCTGAGCTGCAATTTCTAGCTAGTGATAAATAAATTGCCTTCACTGGAGGAATGAGGCAGCCTGTTAACTCTTCACTGAACATTTTTGATACATCGAAACCGGCTGAACATGCAGTACTCATATACATTGCATGGTACTTCATTGCATGGTACAGTGTATCATTCAACCCATTTCCAAGTTCTAGAAAATTGTTTTAGGTTAGGGAAAAGGGGCAGTTGTGGAGGAGAATGGCTCTCCACAACCACATATCCATATTTTATTGTAGTCCACTTAACCAAATTCCAGCTAGTGACTTTTAGGTATGGGCACATAATTGCTATGCTGTTTTTCTGGTGGGCCATGAATTCCAAAGGGCAGCTGTTTCTTAAGTGTTATGGCATATTTGTCTAACCATGTCAGCTGGGAATTTGAGCTTGCACCCTAATTCTGCCAGCCAGATAGGATAGAGGACAGTGGAGAAGCAGATTACATCAATTTTGTATTTTCTGTCTGTTCCTAGGCAGGATGCTGTCTGGGGAGACCTTTTTTAATCAAGACATCTTTTAGAAAGTAACCCATAGAACCCTTTGAAGTAGGGCTGGATCCTCAAGAGCAGGGCATAGTGGTCTGAGTCCTCAAATCTGTTTGGTCATCCAGTTCTCCATGACATCTAGTTAATGCCTGTGTGTCTTTGGGAATATGTAGTTAAGTTTTTCTTCTGTATGCTTTGTTAGTGTGTGGGATGAGTTGATTTGTTTTTGATTTCTTGTGTGGGAATGAGTAGGTGGTTTTAGATTCTGACAGTAAAATGTTACAGTGGCATTATGCTGTGAACAGTGAGAGAATACCTCATCTGTTTTTTGTTGGGTAGCTATGAATTAAATACTTTTATTCTTTAGCAAGAATTTTAGACTGCAAGGTGCTAACAGAATGTGAGAACAAAGCTGTGAAGTAGCTGTTTCTCTGACAGAGAGATTTCTCCAAACATAACACAAGCACCACATATGGTAGCTCTAGAGTCTGGCAATTGTTTTTACTGTTGGTGCTGTCAAACAGTTGGAATCTGTTTCCATTTAATTCTTGGTCAGCATGAGAAGTTTCTTCCTTGGATTTGGAATCTTCTTGCAAGAATGCAAAATAATTATAGAACAATTAGGGGTGGAAAAATCCTCAAGTCCAAACTTGGGGATTCAAGTCCAAACTTTGATCAAATACCACCATGCCCACTAAACCATATAACAAAGCACTAGGTCTGCTTGTTTTTTGAACACTTCCACGGAGTGTGATTCAACAACTTCCGTGGGCAGGCTGTTCCAATGCTTAAAAATGCTTTCAGTGAAGACAGTTTTCCTAATATCCAACCTGAACCTTCCTTGGCACAACTTCAGGCCATTTGCCCTTGAAGGTGCTGGTGACTGTCCTGCTGTTTATCAACACTGAGCAATACAAGACATATGGATCCATAAAGTGATTTGTTAAATCTTCAGTCTGAGTTTAATATTCTAGAATATTATGTCTGGACAAAGGTTCACAGCAGCTCTGAAATGCATTTTTGTGCAGATAAGCAGCAGCTCCCATCTCAAGGCTGAATATCCCGTTGCATGTGAATTAGCCTAAAATGAAGCACTGGAGCACCTCTGTCTCCTCTGTGGAGGTAGCTGCAAGGGACTTCAGCAAGGTCATGGGATCCATGTCCAAAATCAGCTTTGGCAGCTTGTACTTGTGAAGTAGCATGGAGATGGTCCTGCTGTGCTCCAGGCACGTGCTGTCACATTTGAACACCAAGTAATGAAGTGAGCTGTTGTGCTAAAAGCATTTGTTTAATGCTTTGAAAAGCCAGTAAGTGTAGTACTATTGAGGAGTACTGGGCTGGGAATACAAGTGATTGTACCACCACCATGTCTAATCTGACAAAAAAGGCATTTGGGCCTATTCATAATATCCTATGTACTAGTTACCATTGCTATATTATTTGTAAAATTATCTCTCAAAATATTTTTGTTTAAAAAATACTCAGCTGCTGTTACAGTTTAGATTATGTGACTGCTGTGGCAGTTCTGGGGTGCATTCAAAGAAGGCATTAGGGACTCCCAGTCCCATTTGTATAAGCCAGTGAAATACATGCCTCACTTTCTGCAGCTCAGCTATGGTTGAACCCATTTGCTACTCCTCTCTAGCCAAGTCTATGAGGCCAGAGTTAAACCAACACCCACTTATTTTAATGCATATTTTAAACATTTATAAATTTTACAATCTTCTAATGTACTTTTTTCTGTAAGGTATCTGTCAGCCACGACAAAGAGATCTTATTTTTGCAGTGTAATCTATTTCCAATGCATCATCAGCCTCGCTCTCACAGTCATAAAGCAATCTCCAATATCACAGTCCGTTCGTTGCAGTTACAGAAGGAATACAGTAGGGTCTTTGGCAAGTGCTGGGTTTGGCAATTTTTGGGTTTGGGGTATATGGACCATTTTTTCAAGTGCAGGGAGTATGCTCATCATTTGATAGCATCAGCCCCTTCAACAGAAAGGAGAGCTCCTCTATTGGGAGAAATCTTTTTTTTCTACCCAGAAAGAGGCACCAGTCTGGAGGTTACAGTATCCTTGGTTTGTTTGCAAAAGTAATCTGGCAAACCTAGCAGATGCCCAGCAGGGCCATCGGCAGCTGCCAGTAAAATATGTACATGTGGTGGTTAGATCTTAACCAAGCAGAGCATAGAACCTACTCTTCATACAGGCCTCAGCTTCCTGCCAAGTCCCTGCCCACTGAGAAGTCTGGGCAATAGGAAAATATTTGCAGCATGCCCTTGAAGCTATTTCAGTTCAGGGTGAGGTGCCAACTCCTCAGTTAAGTACCTCTCACACAGAACACCCTCCTGCCAATCTTTCTGCTTGTAGATGATGGCAAGTGATTTGTGTGCAAGCTTTCAAGAAGTCTGATTGAGAAATGCTGTCACAAAAGATAGCATTTCTGTGGCATGAAACAGCCCTGCCACTGAAAAGCTGCAATTAGCTATATAAATGATAATAAAATCATATTATGTAAACTGTAATTTCCTACAAAAAATAATTCTGAGATAATCTTTGGTACTGGTCTAAACAAATCACAGTCTATCATTGGCACTGTTCCTGTTGTCTGTGAAAGAGCCTTGCCTGCTATAAGAAGGGGAAAGTATTCTCAGAACTTGAGGTGGAGATGGATGTGTACCTTGCAGCTGCTCCCTGAAGGTCACCTTTCTTTGTCAGGTTGGTAGGCAATGCAGAGCTTTTTTATCTGCCAGTTTTGTCATGACTCAAAGGAGACACCTGCAAAAAGAAAGGGTCTAAGTGCTGAATAACTACTAGGAGTGATCCTAGGAGGAAAGGTGATGTTTAAACAAAGCAATGAGCAAAGAGGATTTCTGTGCCAACTAAATCTGTGGGGTGGCCTCTGATCAGTATAGGTGCACCTATTTGTGCACCTATAGTATTTGCACCTATACAGCAGTATAGGTACAAATCAGAAATTGCAAACACTGAGCTCCTAAACTGTGGTCTTGAAGCTTGCATGTCTTGCCAGCAACACCAATAGGAGATTCACTACTGCATCTGAAACACAGCCTAGTAGCTGTAAACAGGGAACATGTAGAGGTATTTCACAGCTGAGATGCTAAGGAGCTGAGAAACTTAATTCCCTCTAGTTTCAGAATAACATTACCTTCATAACATTGTGAAGGATGGAATGCCCAGGAACAATCATCCAGCTCATGAAGACAAGGTGACATTTTAAATGGAAATTTTATTTTGAAAAGCCTTTTTATTCCTATAACTTGGTATTCAAGCTGATTTTATTCATCTAGTAAAGCACTACTTTAATATTCTGAATGTTTTTAATATATTTGAATTCCAATTGGCATGTAAGCATAGCTTAACACTGATCAGGAATCAAAAATAAATTGACTCATAATAGCAGTTACTTTTTTCTAGAATAAAATATAGACATTAGAAATCTGAATAAATACATGCCATGTTAAGTGATTGTGTATGAAGAGAACATGTTTTACTGATGAGCAAAAAGAAGCCTCAATTTAATATAAAGGCTATGTTCTGCTGCAAATGAACACTACATTGCTAATCAATGAGAATCTAACTCTGTGAGGTAAAAAAACCATGGAAATGAAAAACAATAAATGATCCAAGTCAGGAATTTCCATTTGCTGTATTAAATCATAATTAAAACAGTGATTCAAATTATTAATCAGTTTACTTTGAGGCGCAGTTTATGCGAGCCTGGATTAGAAGTAGGATTTTTGCTAAGGCAGGTAGGTATTTTTTTGCATATTCCAAGTTATTCAAGCTGCCAAAGATTCATATGGAGTGAGTACTTGGGCCATGCTGTAGCTAAGCAGTGTGTTCATTGAAAAGATATATGGCTGAAGGTGAAAAAAAGAAAGTTCTACTGGTTAGGAAAAAAAAATAGTTTAAATGGCATTCTAGCAAATAAATGTAGAAGGCATTTCAGTTGTGGAAGGATCTGAAAATCAAGCCGGTGAATGTAAAATTTGGATTGAGCTTTTCTGACTTTAAGTAGAGACCCTTGGTGGAGTTTGTATAGTGTTTGCATGAGCAATATTTGCCCTGTTGTCATTAATTTCAGTGGGGATTATGAATGCCTGAAGGAGAGCAGCAGCTTTACCCCTTCCTAGGCCATCAGCTTTCAGCTATTTAGCTACAGAAATAAATGTAACTCTTTCTTGGCAGACATCTGCACTGACCAGCCCTGGACTCCTTTCTGCCACAGATACAACCTTCTCACATTTCATGCTCCCCAAACTATCTTCTTAAGAAGCTACAGTTTACCATATCCCTTTAGGGATGAGTGTTTTGTTTCATGGTTTACCTCCCTGGGCAGTAAGAACTCACAGCAATTTTTTCCTCCTTTATTATTTTTACTATTATCTCCCTCTTTATTTCCTTTTATTCAACACAGCATCCAAGACTCAGAAAAACAGATTTTTCCATAAAGAGCTGGACAGTAAGTAACAAAGGGTAGTAACAAAGGGTAGTAAGTGGTCCTTATATAGGGACAGCCTGTCAGTATCCTTAATGATCATCATTTCATCAAGACCTTTATCAAGACAGCATCACTAAATGTGTGTGAAATCACAGATGAGCTTTTACAGGAAAGGAAATACCTGACTTTAGAGCAGAAAACTCTGCCCTAAAGGGGTTTATGGTTGTAATGCAACAAATGACCCATGCAGCCCAAAGAGCCAAAGAGAATTTTGCCAAGTGGGAAATACAGGTGTCCATCCAGGCTTTGAAAATAGCTTTAATGAAAAAACCTGCAGTTAAGCTGTGGAGTTACTCTGAGGAAACTGTTGTGCTAAGAGGAAGTGGGGGTTTGCATCCAGACCTGCTCTTTCCTTTTTCCCTCCATTCAAGACAGTGAGAATTCTCCTCTGGATGCAAATCTGTGACTCAGGTAGATTTACAGTCTTCAGCTTTTTACCTGGATCTGAATATTGCTGAGAGTTCACAAAATTTGAGTTCTGGCCAATTTCTGTCCCAGTCACAATGTGATAAATTTCTAGGTTTAAACTTTATTTGTTTAACTGTTCTACTGATTGCGTATCAAGGCACAGTGAGAGGCCCTTCTAAATGTGAAGTCTTAGAGTACTTAGAATATTTTCAAAATACAGAAAAAATTACATGGATTTATTATACAGAAAAAATTAAAATAAACTCTGAAAAATCAAACTAGAACCCAAATTTTACAAGTAGTGATTGTGCTGATGGGATGAGAAAATAGGTCTCCCATGCACTGCAGCAGTAGAGGAACCTCTTTGCAAACAATTGAATTACAATGAGAGCAAAATCAAGTTGACACATAGAA
Organism: Dicaeum eximium; assembly: GCA_013396995.1. Lineage (NCBI taxonomy): Eukaryota > Metazoa > Chordata > Aves > Passeriformes > Dicaeidae > Dicaeum > Dicaeum eximium. Next base: position 55,015 of record VWZP01006399.1, read on the forward strand.
GCTGTGATCCCCAAATGAAATGTGAGTCACAGCAAAAGCACTGGATAAATAATTCTTTCCTTTCCTTCACAAATAAAGGGGTTCAGCCCAGAAAGCAGTGACAAAAAAGAAAGGAATTTTCCAGTATTAGAGAAAATGAGCAGAAGATGCAATTTATTGAAGGAGATTTTTTGAGTAAAGCATTTTTCACACTTTCCATAAAGTACCTTTCTTTTGTGCACACTTTTTCCCTGCACTGTCTTCCATTTTCTTCATTCAAGTCCTTAAGTCATCACTGCAGTACTCCCTAAAAATGCCTTTTACCAGTTATTAACAAAGCTACAGTATTATCATAGCCTTAAACTGGCCAAAGAACTGAGCAGCAAGGCAAAAATAGAGGTGAATCCCAGAAGGCCTTAGCAAAAGAACGGGAAAGCACCATCAGACTAAGTACAAAGGATGAGCTCTGCAAATCTCTCTTCTCATCACACTCTGAATGTTCATTTCTTTTAAAGTGCTCCTAGATTTTTTTTTTATCTTAAGCTCACTGTCTGTGAGTTCCTTCTCACCTGCTGTATGACCTGGTTCAGTGAACCCCTCGGGACCACCAGCACTTAAATCATCCTAGCCCAGGCAAATTCCATGTGAACAGAGATAATACCTACATGTGAACATTTCCAAGATCTGGCCTTAGGTTATAGTATTAGATTGTTATATGCAATTAAAAGGGAAGCATCTTAAAAGGTGGCTCTGGAACAGATTCTCAGATGATAAACAAAATTGGGTATGTGGTTGTTTGTTCTTATTTTCATTTCATTTCATGACCAGTGTGTAACTATTTGCTGATTTTTCTCTTTGCATGGGAATAGCTTTTTTAATTGGTCTATAAATACTGACTCATAAAGGTCTCTACTAAAAGGCATATCCTTGACATACTTTCAACAAAAGAAATAATTGGAGAATTTTCTAACCAACTACTATGTGAATATCTAGAATTTAAAATACCCAGCAGTGGCAGTGATAGAAGTAATGTGTGCAATGGGTTTCCAAAGAAAAATTAAGATTTTAAAGTTTACAAATGTAATCTGTGGGATTAAAGTTTAGATTATTTATCATCCATGTTATTAAAAATGGAGAAAAGAAAATAAAAGCTTGGGCATTCACAAAATTATAAAACCCCTCTGGCTTTTGAAACGAGGCCTTTTAAAAAAGAATTTTTTTTTCATTAAAATAATTTTTATACATCCAATGTGGCAGACCCATGAGGTTTAATAGGCCATTTTAGCAAGAGGATATCTCACTAAGTAAAAATGATTTCTCAAGAAGTGGTAATATGGTGCTTTAAGAAAAGAGGAAAGCAGCCAGCCACTGGTTGCATCCTTCCTATTAGGAATGTCTGATTTTCCCAGCCTTAGCAGGTGCATGTTCAAATCCTACAGCTCAGGTCTGTAGGGCATATTCACATACTGCAGGAGACAATTTGGGGAGAGGGTCCTGGAGATGTTCACAGCTGAGCAAACAACAAGCATTTTCCCTCTGGACAGCAGAGTGGCATAAGAGAATGAGGTGTGCAGAGCTGGAAAAGTACCCAGGTATGTTGTGAGCAGTATGGGGTAGAGTTGCTCTTGCAGTAGTTTTTGTGTTGAAGAAATCTGGGTACAGCAAATGAGCAGCAGATCACTTATAGAATGAGGGTTGTCAGTAATCATTCTTGTATCAGTAATGGAGACTTGGAATTCCAAACAGCATCTGTTTGCCAAAGATATATGGTATCCTGTATATGACACAGGCTTCCCTCCAGAAAAAAAAAGTGATCTGGTGCATTCTTACATAGTTTTACAGAAGGTCTTCTAACCACTCTTCCACTTTGATTTTATACAGGGAACAAGGCAGACTATAATGTTGTAGCTTTAACACCATATTTAATACATTTGCATATGAGTTCATGATAAAACTAATTTTGATGACATGCTTGCATAACTTTTTTACCTTTTGAAATTTGACTTTTTGGACAGCCTCTGGCATTATTGGAGTGCTGATTCTGTTGAGAGAAAAGTCATGGCCCAGAGAATAATTATCTAGCATAGTGAGACAGAGGCATTAGTGACACTAAGCCTTTCAAAGTGAATCAGTCCTCCAAACTATGAAGCTGATTTAAAAATCATAGCATTTTACCACATATTATTCTGTGAGGAGGGACTTGGCCTTTTTATTTCTGAGCTCTTACAATTTATGGTTTTCCATCTTTCTCTGCAGTTTTAAAAGCAGTTAGTTTACTTTTTTTCTTTTGTTATTTTTCTTTTTTTTTTTTAAGATGGAAGTGGAGAGTTTCACAGAACACTGGAAATTTAAATCCACGGATTTAATTTAATTAAATTCATTCAATTGTGGCCAGCACTGGGATCCTCCCTTCTCTCCAACTCAATAAAGACCCAGAAAGGGCAAAACCATCTGGTTTTTATATTAGGTTTTCACCTTCTGGAATAAATCCTGGAATAAATGTCATTCTGATCTTCAGCTCTAGCTCAGCTTCCCCTGCAGTAAATGAAACAGCTCCTCCTGATCTCAGTGAGAGCTGGGGCAGGCTCCCACAAGCTGTGCTCTGTAGTCACTTCTCTGCATTCAGAAAACAGTTCAGTACTTTGTGACAGTTCCAAACTCATTTTAAATATGGGGAACATATTTAAAGAAGAACTTTAATGTCAAATCAAACCAGGCACGCAAAAGTGCCTCAGACAACTTCCTTTTAGGTCAATAAGAACTTTCCACTGACTTCACTGGGCATGGAATCAAGACAGAAAAATCAAAGCCATAAATTGAAAATCTGAATATAATTAAATAAAACTGATAGCCTTAAAAAGAGATTCTAGGTAATAAGCTTCATACATTGCCAAGCCAAAATTCAGAGGCTACGTGCACAGTAATACAAAAAAACTAGGCAGTGTGCATTTAAGTCTATGAGTTGCTTTTATAATGATAAAAGTGTAAATTAGTTGATTAAAATATAGCAGCAAATCAAATTATCCAATGTATTTTTTTAGCTTAATGATGTGTAAAACATACTGGATGCATCTTTTGTCCAGGTTATTGCTGCAAGCAATATTTCTCCGAAAGTCCTCTGGAAATAGCTTTGGGTGCAGTGTGTAGCAGCACATTCAATCAGAAATTCCTCAAAGCAGGACTTAGATGATGTCAGTAATAGATGTGTCAAATCAGGGCCTGCAAAAACTCTACACAAATTATACTTATTAAGACTGGATTCTGTTAATGACAGTGCATAGGACTGCATTTGGCAAGCAGTTCAGGTAAAATGTAGTAATTGTGCACTGGAAGTTTGTCTGCTTTTTCCTACTGTCACTAAAATATGCCCACAGCTTTCCCTGTCTTAGTCCTGACATGCTTTTGTGTTTCTGGTGTCCTTGCTTTTGAGCAGTCACTGCTGACAATAACAGCAGTACCCTATGGTACCAGAGGAGGTCGAGTGATCCTAGTCCACAAAAAAAAAGAGAAAACAGAAACTGCTGCCACCACAGTCTGAGACTACTATAGGTGCCAGCATTGCTACTATCATTTTGCCATACTTCTCTAAGTACCAATAAAATGTCTACATGTGACCAGAGAAGATGAATATGCCATCAATAATTCTGGGAGATTCTTTTTAGAAGCAATGAATAATGTTTCAATTTTGAGTCTCTGGCTTTTCTCACATTTCACTTTCTTCAAAGGTTTGTATTGGACCAGGCTTGTTCTGTGGGAGAGCTGTGAGTTTCAGTTAGTATTGCAAATGTTTATTTGGGTCTGAAACTGTTAATGAAAGTTTTGCAATGACTCAGGGAAGCTCTGACTGTGATTCATCAAACCTGTACTGAAAATTCTTCCCAGAGGCAGGTGTCCCAGACTGAGAATGCATTGTCCTGTGCTCTGTATTGACAGGCTTTGAGATGTGATTCGTTCTCTCAGCAGAATTCTGGAGTCTTTTAACTTGAATGACTTTCAAAGTGATAAGATGCAACTGAGCTTTTAATCTTACAGTAGTTATTCATGCATTAATATACACCTCAGTGTGTTCTTAGTTATTTCTCCCTGAAATTTATCCTCCAGATTACTATTACCCCTTCCATCTTGCCTAACCATGTCTTACACTCAGAATATAATGTTTTTCATGACTCATATTCCAGGCAAAATGCCATTCATCCTAATAGAGTGAAACAGAGTATATTTCCCTCCTATTAATTGTTCACATAATTTTCTGTACTTTCAAATAAATCTTACTGTTCTTCTAGCTATCTTCTAGCTGAAGTGATCTTCATCAAACTTCAGAGTTTCATGGATTAGACCTTGTGACTTTACTATGAAGAATAGAAATAGTAAGATTTGGGTTTTTTCAGTTGAAAAATTCAGATATGGATAACATATAATTTTTTTTAATGGCTATAAACTGGTAAATGGATGGTGATCTGGTTAAGTATTTATTTATTTATTCCTTCGCTCCTTAGCCTGAGCTTAACTCTTACTTGGTGCCTAAACAGAGTTTCTTAGGTGAACATATGTGTAAAACTCACACTGGTGGAAGTGAAAATTCTGGCATGGTATCACATAACCAGTTTAAGTTAGGAAGCAAAATTAGGAAATACAGTTCTGACACCCAAGGCCATTCTAATGATCTATAATAGTACTGTATTGTAGGTTGGGAGCACTGATGTGGTCTGTATCACAAGCTGACTTTATTTCTATTAGCTGCTTCCCAACTCTAGACAATGAGCATGCTTGCTCACAGATGCACTCACCAGTTCATTGCTCTTGAGCCTGAACATCAATCTAAGAGCAGCAGCTGTTTATCTCTGTCATTCCTGATAGCTTTTGAAGAATTATGATGGATCTATTTCTAATCTTATACTGGGAGTGATGTAGTTCACCCATGAATTATATACTATTGAGGTATGTCTAGTGGATCTGTTGCTATTTTTTCCCTTCTCTCCTCTCACATCCCATTAAAAAGGATAAATAAAACCCATTTATTTGATGTTTTGCTTGCTACTGGGAAAGTTTTGCTTATTGAGCATTGCAGCTCATTTATTTGCAGTATCATTTAGTTAAAGACTTCTTGCTTTGGGGTTCAATTGATGCTGTGTAGGAGGTTTTGCAAGGACACCTAGAAATTGAAGTTAGCCTTTTGAAGCTATTCACTCTTTGACAGATGATCTAAAATGACAATAGCAGGAAGCAAGACTCTGGCTGTGAAGGAGTGCTTAAGGGCAGGACTGCTCAACACCTGGGCAACAAGGCTGCATTTGGCCCACATTAGATCCCTAACGAATGGCTAACACATTCACCTCCTGTCACTGGGCCTCTTGTTTTAAAAAAAATATTTAACCTAATTTTGCCAAGTACAGCTGAGTCAAGATGAGATTGAAATGACCTCACCCTAACACACACATGCATTAGAAATGACACAGTCCACCCAGTGGGCACATGCAGTGAACTAATCTCCAGAGAAACTGCACAGGGGGTCATAGACTTAAATAAGTTTAATAAGCAAAGCAAACCAAATTCCTGAAATATTTCACTGCAAACTGTTTTCCAATTTTTAATGGTAACTGTGAGTCTACTCTAAACCTTCTTAGTGTTTCCACACTGAAATTAGTGGAGATCAATCACACAAATGTCAAATAGGCCCCTTCACTTTTGATTTATAAGTACATTTATGGATTGCATTAGTGCTCTTGGCTGCAGAATCAGAGCACAGGCTGGATGCTCAGCAGACAATCCATCTTACTTTTTGCCAATACTCTTTGCCAATCCAATTCCAATGTCATATTTTCACATGAGAGCTCACCCAGCCTTCACCAGTTGTCTGAATATGCTTTTATCCTTGATGTAAAACGTTATGTTTGATTATGTCTTCTGTGTTCAGTTGACCATGCCACCCAGATCATTCTGTATTGTTGATCTGTCTTCATTTGCCTTCCTAAAGACTTGGACTGGGAAAATTGAACAGTGTCAATATATTGAAACAATAGAGTATTAGACTAGAAATGCTAATGAGGTATCAAATATTCCTCTTCTTTTTAACCTTTCTTACTGTTAATAACATTCTTCCTGCAAACTATCAGTATCATAGTCTCACAGATAACAGTTTCATACACACTGCCTCAAGAAAGTATGATACTGGCTTGAAAAATGGCTACAGATTTTCCCCCAATTATTGCTGTAAAGCAGCATGCACAGAATGTTATGCATTTCTTATTTAAAGTTGGTGTAATTTGTTTCTCGTTCCCAAGAGTTTGATTGTGTAGTGAGACCAGTAAGAATATTGAATGAGGAAATATAAAATTTTCTATCCAAGAAAACACTAGGTCCACACTGGTAACATCCCTGTATTGAAACTTCATGTCTGAATTGCTGTTCTCTCTTGGGACTCCAACAATAATTTAGCTGTGACTTGGGTTACTTGGGTTAGTATCCTCTTGTACAGATTTTGGTTTTTTACATTCTAAGAACAGATTTCGAACTAATTCACAGAACTACAGAACGACCAAACTACACCAGTATTGCCAGGAAATTGAGTATTTTTGTTGCTTTTCTTTATATGTGAACCCTTGGCACCATCTAGTGTTTGAAAATGTAGACCAACTCTCAACCACTGAGCACAGAACATTACTACAAAGAGCTTCTAGCCAAAATACAAGCTAATGGTGTTCTGAACCATCACCTCATTAATTTCACACAACTGTGTTTTTCCAGTTACCAAATACAAATATAGCAGATCAGGATACAGAAAAGACTTTCTATGCTTGTGATTTCCAGTCCCTTGATGTCCCCTTTCCTCTCCTATGATGTTACACTGGAACTAGTCAGTGTCAGAAAAGGACCTCTGTGTGCCCACTAGTGGCAAGTGCACAGTACTCTTCATGGAGGTAAGTATGATGTTAGATAAATCTTCAAGCACAGCCTGGATGGAGAAAATGATCTGCTTCTGCTCTAGATTAGAGCTGTTCTGCAGCTTCTGACCCAGCCATAACAGCAGCCCTTTGCATTCCACATTTAGCTGCTAATTATCCTTCTTTCTAGGGTTTGATATTTACCTTCCAGTTCTTGCAGGAAGTTTGGCAGAAACAGAAGCAAAGATAAATATAAATGTATGTATTAGTACGTGTGCTACTCTGCAAAAATCTGTCAGCAAAACCTTTCTGTCCACAGTTTGCATTTCATGAGTTTGCTATCAAAGTATTTGTTTTAATAAGATGAATAAAGCATGTATTGTTTTGGCATAGAATTCTATGGCTACTAACAAAGCTGAGACACCACATATTTCTGGTACCTTAGGGCCATTACTTGCAGCAGCTGAGTGAAAAGATCTGTGTGAAATGTACAGTGTGGCTAGCCAAGTGTGAAAGGGAAAAATTGCTGTGGCAGCAAATTGCACTTCCTTCTACGTGCTGGGAGAAATGTGGGCAGACAAAAAAAAAAAAAAAATTACACCCCTTTGTCAGTTTATGCCAGACCAATGAAAGCTGGGGAGAGGAGATAGAGTTTTTAACTGATAGCTTTGTCTTGTTCTTGTGACTCCATGAATGTGACCCAGCTGCTGGTTATTGAGGTATTGCCAGGAATGGCTGGGAAAAGACAATCTGCTATAGATAACTAGAGCTAGAGGCAGAGGATGTGTGGAAGACAGAAAACAGAGGATATTCAGCACTTAAACAAAATTTTATAGATTCTCATACATATAGTGGATTTTGTTATGCATGGAACAAATTATGAGTTCTTTTCTGGAAAAGTAATCAGCTTGACTAGAGAGTCTGGCCCATCATTAAGGAAATAATTGAGATTGCCTTTTCATGGCTGTCAAATAATTTGACAGCTGGCCTAAGGCTGACCTAATCACTCCTCAGTGATCAATGGTGAGAGGCAGCACATTCAGGAGATGATTCATACCTCATCTCTAAGACATTTATTTTGGAATGGGGTGAATCCAGGGCTCGAAAGGTAGTTCTTTTTTTCCCAGACTACAGAAGAAACCAAAAGGGGCTTGCTTACACATGACACCAGTTTAGATGTTAGGTGGCATGAATCCTCTACTAATTTGGAGGTGGAAGCAAGGTGGGAAGAAGCCCCCTGAAGAAAAGCACACCATTAATGGTGTGAACTCGCTCCTCTGGTCTTTCTTCAGCACATGGAGGGTGAAGGGAATAGGCATGGTAGTCTTGAGACCCATGACCTGTAAGTATGTCAACTGACCTGCATGTTCTTGACATCTCTGTTCCCCACTGCCCTCTACCCATGGATTCCATTTACTTTTGTTTCAATCCATTTTTATTGTATTAAAGGATCTGATGAATGCAAGCATGTACTCATAAAACCAGGGGCAGGAACAAGCCTTTCTCTGGGACTGAGTGCACCCAGGTCCCTGTGCAAACTGTGCAAACAAAAATTTGACAGCATTATCCTTGAGCTGTGCCTAGCTGGGTTGTGGCTGGTTGATACAGGCCCTGAGGCTCTCTTCCCTCACAGCTGTCACAACATGATGTGATCTACCCTGTGATCCACCCTCATCTGTCCCTCAGAGTGAGCTCAAGACCTTTAAGCAGGGCTCGCCACAGCCCTCTCTGCAATGAAGCACCCTGAGTGACGTGGGTCACAAGCTGAACACGAGTCACTGACGTGGCAGGATTGCAAAACCAACAATGTTCTGGGAAGTTTTAATAACAGGACCACACATAAGCCAGAGAAGATAATTTTTGGGGTCTGTTTGGCACTGTGTTTTTCTTCCACATCTAGAATAGAGAGCCACATTTTGGGCACTGTGTTTTTAAAAGAATGAAAAACTAGAGAGAGCTGAGAGAAAAGTTGACAGGCAGTTCAGAAACCCTGAGCTGTGAGAAAGGATAAAAGGAATTCAGGCTGAAAAAATAGAGGAAACTGAGAAAAGGGACATTATAGGAATCTGCTGAGTATGTTTTCAGTTTTAATGAAGCTGATTCAACTGTCTTTGTACTACTGCAGGTACAAAGTTAAGAAATAATTACCTTAGCTTGTAACCAGATTTGCATTAGCAATTAGGAAAAATGTCAGGTTAGAAGGGGAATGAAGTAGCTGAGGGCATTGAAGGGCAATGAGGGAATGCTGCTTGTGATTACTGCAGAATCACCTTAACTATCAGCTGTAAATAAATAAGCATCTGTCAGGAATAGCGTGATAGACATTATTCTGTGCTGATGCTGGAGAGCAGAGTAAATGATACCAGGAAATCCTTTCCAGCTATAGATCTCTAGTCTTGTTAATGCTGTCAAACTTCAGGAAAACCTGTATTTACTTTGCTCAGATGAAGTGACAGCTGTACATGACCTTTCCCATCGATTTAACAATATGCCTACCCTTTTTTCCTCCTCTAGAGCTGGCATGCCTTGGCTGCCTCTAGATGTGCAAATTGCTGTGGTGGCCTGACTATGAACCTGTGAGTACCTGTTTTAGACAATGACCATGCTGCCTTGTCCATCCATTTCTCACTTCTATCCCAGGTCACTGCACTCATTCTCATCAGAACAAAGGTAATCTGAGCTAATTCAGAAGTGTGCACTCCTACTCTGTTTTGTGTCATACACAGATCATGGCATGGGGTTTAATCACTGTATTGCTTTGTCTCAGTAAAGACACAGTAAGAACCAAATACAGTTAACCTATTTAAATGTTTGTATCACATGTATTTTTAAAGTACAGACCAATATAGAATGTCAGGCTCTGTGAAAGATACATTCCTCACTGAACTATGTGTGCCATGTAGGAAGCACAGGGGCAGGAGTTTATACTTTATTGTAAAGTGCTTAAGAAGTTCACCAGCTGCCCAGAAATCTGAAAGACAAAAATTAGCTTTTTCTGTCTGATGCAGAAACAGAAGAGAGGGGCAGGGGGGGAGTTACTAATGTTGAGTGTACATTAGCAAGAGGAAGATTGCAATGGAGCCTTAAGAATGGAACACTTCATATGTTTCAATTTATTTGCTTAACACAGCCCTTTGCTGGAAAGACCATGCCTCCAACACAGAATGTATATATCAGAATTCAAAGGGATCTCATACCTCACCTCCTGAGGTGTTTATAATTGTTAGTCATCCTGCAGATTTTACAGCTGATAGGAAAAAGCGAAGAGTTTATTGCCTTACTGTGTCTTGAAGGTTTTATGTGCCTACAGTCATTAAACAATTACCTTGTCAGATAAGAGCTGAACAAAGGAGGATAACATAGCAGTTCTAGCAGTCCTGCAGTATGGTATTTTAAACAGTAAGCTGTAATATCTAATAAACCAAATAAGCAGATTTCCAAGTGGCAGGAGAGATAAGTAATGGAATAGCTAGAAGTACATCTGGTAGGATAGTTTCTCCTCTTTCTGTCATCTGTAAGGAATGTTCCCAAGACAATAAACTTAGGATTCAACTGGAAAAATGGTAATTGTTTTCCACTCCTGTCATCAGGAAACTGAAGACAGAGCAAAGTACTTAACTCCTTTCATCACAACCACAGATGTCTGTAGCATTCCCAGCACCCCTCATACTCGCAGATTGTTTGCTTAGTGTTTGCCTTCAGGGAATTTAACACTTTAGGATAGGTGAATGGACTGTACAGGCAACCTGAATGTTCATGAGTGTAAAAAAAAAAAGACAGAATTATTACATAGGGTTGGCTGTAACTGCACATTACATTCTATGTCCTTTATTTCAAGTTGACCACTCAACAAGATTACAAAGCTGGCAAAAAATTAGGACTGAGAGAGATGTATTCAAAGTTCGGGAGTAGCTTTCCAGCTATAATAGTTCAGATTCTGGCAATTCCATCAAATATTTCAAGGAAAGAGAAACTCCTTCCTGAAGCACATGCTGTGGAAACACTGAGATTCATTTGCCTAATGAGAAGCATCTGTTGTCTTCTTACACACTAAGCAGTATCCAGCTTCAGCCACAAAAGGGATCAGAACACCTGTAAGTAATTTCAGAATTTTCTTTTTTTTTCAATTTAATTTAATTTAATTTAATTTCATTTCATTTCATTTCATTTCATTTCATTTCATTTCAATCCTTGATTTCTTGTTTCATGAAGAATTTTCATTTCATGAAAGGAAATGAAATCTCAAGATTTCCATGACTATCCTTTCACTAAGTTTCGGTTTATTTCACTTCACTTCACTTCACTTCACTTTCACTTCACTTCACTTTCACTCCATTCCATTCCATTCCATTCCATTCCATTCCATTCCATTCCATTCCATTCCACTTCTCCTAAGAATTTTCTTTTTTTTCAGTTTCATTTAATTTCATTCCACTTCCTTTCCTTACACTTCTTTTCATTACACTTCATTCCTTGATTTCTCCTTTCATTTCTTTTCATTAAATTAAAATTCTCCATTTCATTTTCTTTCATGAAATGAAATCTCAAGATTTTCATGAGTATCATTTCATTAAAATTAGGGTCACTACATTGCACTTCATTCCATTCTGTTTCAAAAAAATAACTTCTATGAATTTGCTTTTTTTTTCCCATTTTCATTTCATTTCATTTCATTTCATTTCATTTCATTTCATTTCATTTCTTCTTCTCTCACTTCCTTTTATGAAATGAAGAATTTTCATGAAAAAAGACATGAAATTTTGAGATTTTCATCAATGTCATTTCATAAGGGTTTGGGTTGTTTCACTAAACTTCCATTAATTCCATTTCATTTAATTGTTTTAATTTCAGAATTTTCTTTTCTTTCAGTTTCATTTCATTACATTTCATTGATTCATACATTTAATTTCATTCTATTTCCTTTCCTCTCTTTTTATTTCATTTATTGATTTTCATTTAATTTTCTTTTATGAAAATTCTTTATTTGTATGAAATGAAATGATATCTCAAGATTTCCATGAGTATAATTTCATTAAGTTTCTGTTCATTTCACTGCACTTCAGTTAATTCCTTCCATTTAATTGTTTTCACTTCAGTCCAGAACTTCCTTTTTTTCACACTGACTTTTAAACAAGGCTGGGGCTGCAGCTGAGATGCCCAGCCCCTTTCATGGCCTTTTTCTGAGAAGTGTGGAGGCAGCATTATTATTAAAAAAGGCAAATCTCTAAGGAGAGACAAGGTAAATAATTATCTTAACAATGAGCTTTATTTCGAAAAAATACAGTGGCCTGAGAAACGAGTCCACATGATGTCATTCTAAATCCTAAAACCACTTTACAACACTGTAAAGCTGACTGGCATTTAACTGTAATGGATCTGTAACACTAAGATGGATTTATTTGAAGAAATATTAGAAGTGCCAGGACAATTAATGTAGTTACAATGGTCTCTACTCTCTTGCTAAGCCCCATAGTCCTCCCTGCTGACTTTTTCTCCAAAATAAATGCTAGCAATAATAGAGGCTAATATCACCTTACAAAGCTGTAAGATCATATATCATCAGAAATGGGAATTCTTTTCCAATGAAAATAGAAAAAGATTTTCACATTCTCAAATGTCTTGGCTTTTGGCATGTGGAGTAAAACCAATTCTTTTTGAAAAATAAAGCATTATTTTATGGAAAACTTATGCTCCTTCAGAGCCTAGGAGCTATAAAAAGATACTTTTTTTAAATCATTGCAACTCTTAAAACAATAATGCAACGCATATGTTTTCTAAAGCAAATTTAATTAGTTTTCATAAATATCTCAACAAAAGGAATAAGTCTTTCTAGCATGCAAACATATGATAGGAGAACCCACAACTTTTTTTTCAGTGTCTCTCCACTGTAGATGAGAGCAGTCAATAAGAGTTGAAAAACATTCCAGAGATAGAAAAATGTGTTGTGACAGAATGAGTGGCACATGGGAATCTGCAGCCAGTGTCAGTGCTGTTACAGTGCTGTGCCAGCACTGCTCTGTCAGGAGCAGAAGGTAATTAGTACATGAAAATAATAAAAGGTGCTAGATGTGTTCAAATTATAGATTAACTCTATGGAAAACCTTTACCTTAAAAAATAGCAAGCAAAGTTTGGAGATCTTGGGAAATAATCTGAAGGTCCTGTAAGCCTCTCTAACCCTGCTTTTTGTGCACATGAACATACTTACTGTTCCACCTGTGCAGGGTGACTCCTCAAGAACATGGGCTTTTTCTGTATATCTCTTAATAATTTCATTTATTCATAAGCCCTGCAGCCAGAAAGTGTCATTGCAGATCATCTTGTCTTATTCTGCCATGGTAGAGGCAGCTGGATTTCACTAATCAAGCCCACCACTTCCAGCAGAAAGATACCCAGCCTGGCTTTTGAAATGGCAAATGCCAAGGGATCCACAGGCCAGCCTTCTCCAGCTTCCCTGAAACCCTCAAGGTAAACCCAAGGGCTCTGGCCCCAAAAAAGAAGGGAGTTTACCTGAGTGGAGTGGGTGGGAAGTATTCTCCCAGTGTCCCTCGTACTGAAGGGAAGCTCCATTTATTGGGACAGGATTTTTTTAACTTACATGCAGAATAAAATCTACAGAGTTGGATGAGTAGACTATTAAAAATTCAAAAAGAATGAAAACTCCTTTTCAAACTTTTAAATTTTGACAATATTTACTTCAAATCACAGAAGTCACATCAGCAAACCAAGTTTTTTTTTTCTGTCAGAATTTCAAATCACACAGCAGTGCTAAATGGACAAAAAATAAGAAGAATAATTTCTGTGCCCTTTTCTTGGCTCACTTCATTGTAAAGCACATTTCAGCCATATTACAGAAAACCACCTGAGCAGATTATGAATCTGCCAAATTTTAGGCCCATGGAAGGGGAAAAAATTTAAGAGACATCTACAGCTAATCCCTCATATTAGAGAGAGTTTGATTGCTGCACCAGTAGGTATCGACTTGCTTCAGTAGCACCCTAATTCTATACTGTGGGAAGGGATGGCCAAGACAATCAAAGAGATTTCCAATTCATTCAAATTTGAAGGGAAAATTTTAAAAAATCAATTGTCTTTATTTTATGGCGTAATGGATTTCTGTAGTACTTTGTGAAACACCTTAATTTGTCAATGGAAATTCAGACCACACTTTAAAAAGATCTGATAACTTTGTAACCATTCTGAAAGCAAAGTTTAAACACTAATAGGAATTAACATCCTCCTGACAATGAGAACTGTGCTGCTGGCTACACATTAAAGCAAAAATTTTGCCCTCATGTGAACTAAGGCACCACAACTCCAGAGCAGTCAGCAGAGATCTCTGGATCTACTCTGAAAAAGATGATAGAATCATAGGTCCTGAATCAGTTAATTGCTTTCTCCTCTGCATGTGCAGAAATCATAAAGGGGAGCCTTTAGCTGATTTTAATTCAGCACCTGCTAGAGAGGCAAGTCTGTTCTAAGATACTGCTTACATTTGTAAGGGAAAAGAATAATAGAAAGAAAATTATCTTATGGAAAGACAAGTGAAATTATATACAAATCCACATTATCACTATTAAATAAAAATAATATTAAACTTATTGAGACATGAAGCTGCATAAATACTGGAACGGGGTGAAAGGCATTCCACTACCATGGAAGAATTACAGAGGTTTCAGAAAACAACTGCACAGTTGTGAAAGTTCATATCTAAACTTGCTATCTTTATACTGTCCATCACAAATATTCAGCAAGTATTGGGAGGACAAAAAAGGAATCCATTACAAGCATTATTCCTGTTTTTTGAAAAAATTATCTCTGCTGTGACATAATCAGTTTTTAGTGTTCGGTACCTTTAAGTCAGAATGAGAAGCTAATGCAATCCACCAAGACACTCAGCTAACAACCTTCCAGCAACTTACTACCAAAATTAAAAAAATAAAAAAAGAAGGCAGTTAAACTGAAACACTGAGAAAACTGAGTTCCCAGTAATAGGGAAAAAGAGAGCCAAAGTGATATTCCAGATGGAGGTTATTTGGATTTACAGCAGTGAACTGTGTAAAACTAAAGAAATGGTAATAAAGAATGAAACTCAATCTGACTGTTAAACAGAAGGGATAAGAAACAGTGCCACTGAGAGACGGGTGTGTTAGTCAGCAATGTGAAATGGGATATCTTTGCAATAGATTGGCTCCAGAGCTGACAATCCTGCAACATGTCAATTCTTTTGAAAGTAAAACCAGAAACTCCTATTAAATACCAGATAATCTGTAGTGAGTTATGAAAATGACTTGCCCATGCACTATTACTTTACAACAGGGAACAGAGAAAGGGTGAAATAACTCTCTCCATCCCTCCTTTGCTCCATAGGCTGGCTTTGCAGTTCTGGCTCTGGAAGTCTCCTGCTCTAGCAGCAGAGGCTGATAGAGGACCCCATGCCTCAGGGAGATGGATGCTGCAGCACCTTTGCACCTAAGCCCTACGCCCTGAAGCTCAGTGACAGGCTCCAGTGTGCATTCACCAATTTCCTCTTCACTCTTAAAGGTGCTGAATTAAGGAATAAAGAAGATATCTGGGGTGAGACAGTTTGAAATAGACTCACTGCTGCCATCACAACTACAAGTCAGGGTCTCAGTGCAGCCTCCCTCCTTCT
Organism: Dicaeum eximium; assembly: GCA_013396995.1. Lineage (NCBI taxonomy): Eukaryota > Metazoa > Chordata > Aves > Passeriformes > Dicaeidae > Dicaeum > Dicaeum eximium. The sequence continues at coordinate 70,526 of VWZP01006399.1, forward strand.
GGGAGAGCAGCACAGCTGGGAAGAGGATCCCAGGCACTGACCTGCATCAAGGGCATCAAGGTATCTGAATCTTTCTTAAGGCTGGAAGACTAAATGATAAATGTATTTTATTTCAGTGTGATGTTAGGCTACAGATGACATTGACACTTAGAGGCTTCTGCACAGCTCAGTTTCCACTTTGCTCTCACTTTTATCTGGTACCTTTATCAGAGACCACTTCCACCCTGCACAGCTCCAGCTGAATTCTCCACTGCATTCACAGACAGCCCTTAGCCATATTAAATATTTAACCTGGGGTGTGGCAGAACCTTTTCCCTGATCACCTTTGACAGGGCACAACCTGACACACATTTTTACATTATCCAATAGTAACCAGAAAAATAAAGAAAACGTATTGGCAAGCAGCCTGAAACAAAATCACAAGTCACATTGAGGCCTGACTCCTATCTCACCTTCCCTTGTTGTTTCTTTCTGTCTCCCTCAGCATTTTGAAATCTTATTCTTCCTCAAAGCATCCATTTAAGGCTGATATCAGGGAGTAAAAGCTATAGACCTGAAATGCCTTCTTTTCTCCCATTGTCTAGAGATGCACAGCAACAGCTGGGAGGGGCCTTGTCCTTCTGGACACAACCCACAATCCTGAACTCCAAAATTTGGCTTCTGCTATTTCTGCATCAGCCTCCATTTGCTGGCCCATTGCTGTTGTTTGCTGCTTCTCTTTTAGTTCATTCACCCACTTTTCACTCTTCCTGTGCATCCTGGATTTCACTCACACGCTCCTCTCCCCAGCTTTCTTCCTACACTGTTGCTCCTTCCTTTCTTCACCTTTGTAAAACTCCATTTCTTGCCCCATCAACCTCTAACACCCAACACCAATATCTTCTAGAACAGTGTTTTGACCTCTCTTTTCTTGCTCAAGTGCACACACCCATTATGTGACTCTTATTTATTATGTATAAGCTTAATATAGCAGTAGATGGTTAGTTGTCTTCCTTCATCAGGTTGAGTGGAGAGATCATTTATTCACACAAGTCTCTGGAAAGGACTTGTATTGGAGCAGTGGTTGGTTCCCTACTCTGTTGTTGCTTGGTACCATATTCAGGATCATCCATAAAAGAAAGGACAGATTAGACCAGTTCTGTCCCACAGGTAAAAGCAGGAAAAAGTAATAAAAGAAAAAAAAAAGGAAAAAGAAAAAATAAAAAATAAGAAACCAACCAACCCACCAACAAAACAAGCCATGCAAAAGAAAGCAGACAAGTCCTTCAGACAGAAATCAAGGTTAAAGGTTTAGCAGTCAGAACAGTATCAGAGAAGAGAACTTTGTATGACAAATATCACATGATATGCAGGAAAAATGTGAAGCCAGATGTCACTGAATCTTCAGAAGTCATATGTGTTGGCTCCCCTGTACAACTCCTAGGGGAAGGAAGTGCTTGTATTTAAAGTTTGTATATTGTTTTTTAAGTTATACTTATTGCTTGTGGAGTAAGTGGAAAAGTGATCTACACCTGTTATATCTAAATCTCTTACCCTGTATGAAGTATACCAGAGCAGAACATCTATCTGACATTTTAAATTAATGAGACAGTTGTGTACTGTCTTTAGCTGTGCCACTGTCAATCAGCTCAATTTTCTTTAATACACTGTGCTCACAAAATGTGTGAAATGTTTTCTAGATAAAATGAGAGTGTAATCCTGACCTTTAAAAAAGGGTAAAATTTAGATAGTTCATTCTCACTCTTGGCATATTTTACTGCTAAGACATATTTAGCACAGTCTTAAAATTGAAACTCTAATCAGAGCTAACACAGAATGGAAAGTAAAAGTCAGTAAGAATGTCCCTAAATTAAACTGTATCAGTCTTTCCCACAGTTCCTGTGATATGTTCCAAATGGATGGCAGTCAGATGGTAATTATAAATCACTGCTTTCAGTTTTCTAACTTGAGCATGATCCAAGATAGAGAGTGAACACCTCTGAAATAGCTTATACTGTCACCTCAAAGACTTAAGGAAGATGTCAGGTTTGCTGTCGTTCTGTAGGACTTACATGGCAAAATCTGCAAAGTGTCTTCTCACATCAGGTTTTTTCACCCCTTTGCTATTTGAGAAGGTGTTGGGCAGCAGCAGGGACTCTGGAATAATCTTCTGTGAACTCAGGAAAATGGTACTACACTGTGTTATTCTCAAGTCACATTTGAACTTTATTTTCAAGAACAGCACTAGAAACATTTTTTAAAAATGAAAGTTATTGGCGTTCATGGTGGGGAGAGGGGGGCATCCTGCTGAGTGGATTTTAGACAATTTTTTGGATCAAATTCTATCTGTCACTAACTCAAAGAAATATATTAATAGTGCTCAAAGGATCGTGTATTGCACTCTTCATCTGTGAAAAATATAGACTGGGTAAGTTTCCTACTTGCAGTTTCCTCTTCCGCAGCTCACAGGATCTTGTGAAATGTTCCATCAAATTTGGGCTGGGATAATACTAGAACAGCTATAGAAAGTGTTGGATACACAAAATCAGAGCAATGGACAGTAGGGGCTCTTCCAAAGGAGGCTTGAGAACACATAAATGTATTTCAAACAAAAGTTCTGAACCTGGTGAAATTTGTGCAGAGGCTTAACATTTTACTTAGTGACTAACTCTATTTAAATCAATGAGGCTCTTCACAGCATGTAAAACTTGACACATACACAAGGCTTTACAGGATGAGGGCCAGATATTTTTTTTAAGAGTGTGACTTGCTTGGAGACGTTCCAGAGGGGAAAAAAAAACATGTGGAGCTCTCTATAAAATTGTTGGCACCATTCTGCTTATTAAATAGACAGTAAGGTCTAGACATTTATATCAAGTATGTGGAAGTTTGTGCTTATTCCTAAGTTTAAAAAAAAAGTGATAATGCTTCTAGATTTGTACATTGGGTTAAGTTATTGTAAATATTCATTCAGAGTTTTATAAGCTTCCCTCTCTTACCTGTTTTAGTATCTTACCTATAGTTCCTCTAACAGGCTAAGTTTGCTCTGTGAGCCAGTAAATTGCTGTAAGTTTCAAGCTGACAGCATGGAAAATAATTTCTATTATTTACTTTATTTTCTTAGATGTGGCAAAACATAAAACTTCCTATCTTACCTCAAGTTAATTCCATGCTGAGACAAGAATTTGTTGCTCAATTTGTAGCTTGTATATTTAAGAGCAATATATTAATTTCAGGAACAGAGTCTAATTTTAGATCCATATTGAAAGTGTGATGAAAAGGGGAATGCTGAGAGTGTCAGTAGGACTTTTCAAGAGCAAGCCCAATATTATTCTTGAGCTATATAATGATTGTGAGATGAAAGAAATCATAGAATAGACTTTACTGATTTAAGTGGAACCTGTTACCTACCTAAAATTATTTACCCCCTACCTGCTATCATGGGCATAGCCTCAAACTGCTTCAGATAAATGTGTCAACATTATAGCTCTTCAAGAAAACAGAAATAGGCATTTGGCCCACTGGGTGCTGGACTGCTGGTGGGTAGCTGCTGCCAGCACTTTAAATAAGAGGTCAGGGGGGACACGTGGAACATCTGGCAACAGCAGCTGCTTTTTTTAATCGCACAGGCCACAGGTCACATTGTACCACAGCTCACAAAATCAGTCACTTTTAGCAAAGCAGGTTTACTTGACCTCCAGGTGTCTTGAGATTCAAAAACTTCTGCAGATGTAGACAGGAACCCAGCAGGATCTTCACAAGCCCCCAGGTGCTTGCTTCCAGTTGGTTTCTCACTAGGACCGTCTTTGTAGGAATACTTTAAAAACAGTTCCAAAATATGGCATTAGGTGTCCTAAGGCACACTGCTTCAGGCTGCAGACAGCCAGATGCTGCCTTTTGGGTAGCTGGTTTTCAACTACAGTTAGGGCAGCTTTCCCATAGCCATACCAAAATCCTCTAGTCCTCCCAGTCTGGGAATGTAGGAGACTTTGATGGGTTAATAGGAAGAATTGCTGCATGAACCAGGTACATTTTAGAAAGCAGAATTGCACAGAATGTCTTAGAAGTCTTCTTCATCTCCTGGGTGTGACAATCCCTGGGAGTTTTTCAACAGATATAGCACCCCATAGATACAGGGAAAAGAATAGTTTCTTCACCAGCTGGGCTGGGCTTGATGCTTCAAAATCATCCTTGAAGCAAGGATTCCTTCCCTTCTATAGGCATACTTTCCAGAGCAATTTCTGCATTCCTATTTTTAAAAGTTGCACATTTTGAAGATATGGGAACACATGCTCTTTGCAAGATAATCTCCAGCTCCTTCCCCACTCCATACTGTCACACTGCTCAAAACCAATTTTAATGCATTGTTGCAAAGTCTGCTGTAGAAATGTATATAATCTATATGATAACTTGCCTGAGAAAAAATTTGGGATGTTGTCAAGAAAGGTAATTGCATTTCCAAGGTTTCAGAGTGTTTAGAGGTAGAAGTATTGAATCCAGAGTAATGTCCTTGGAAACCATACAGCAAATACAAGGATCAGCAGAGTAGCACTAGATGGCACTACAGTAATTTTCACTCAAAAAGCAGAGGCCAAGCCCAGGGAATGATGGACTCAGGTCCAGCTCTGAATGGGAAGCTCAGATTTACTATCCAAATTTTACTTGTGTGGCCTAGGGAGATTCCAAGGAATATGAGGTGTAGCAGTCTTTCCAAGGATTAAAATATAGAGCCTTCAGTTGGTTGATAAGTGATATAATACAGCTAATGAAGAGTAGAAAGCTACCTGAATGTTTTAATTTCACAAAGTGAGACCACAAGGTACCTGAAAACCTGTTATGTTCCACTGAGTCCAAGGTAAGCATGTCCAGATTCAGTACATCACAAAGCATCTGACTCAAAAGCACACCAGAAGTGTCAAGTGTTGTTAGGGCAGTCAGACAGTTCATTGTCTGTCTGCAGGTACAAACTCTCTGTTTATAATTACAGTGGTTTGTGCTTAGAAGTGAAAACTTGACTTCCTGGACCAAAATCACCTGGATTTTGGGACTATCCTCATAGCTTAAATTTCCTGTCACACAAAGTTGAATGTTGGCTGTTGCCAATTTCTATTAATGTTTCTCACAGGTGGTACCTAACATCAAAGCTTAATGCAGATCTTGTTCTTATAACAGTCAATATAGCTTGTTATCTCTAGCACACTGATTTGAGAGCTTACTTTTAGAATTTTGCAGAGTTTCAGCCTTTACACAGGAATAACCAAGTGATTCTGTAGCATACATTATCAAATAGATACAGGAGAAAATAGAGCTTGTCAAGAAAATCATACTCATTCTTGTAGGCTGAACCACTTTAAACTAAATTCATATGTTTGTGGCATTGAAAAAAAATCATGGTCTAGCTCAGATTTGAATTCTAAAACATTGTAGAACCAGATTTATAAATCTTGAAATTCCTTTAAAAGAAAGATCCAAGTGCAGAATATTCACTGCAACAGCACTTCAAGTTATTTTTGCAATATAATTATTTTTCTATTATGCATTTCTCTGAGTTATATTTTGCCTTCTGTTATGCTCCAGGTTCAAATCCTCAAGGGTAATTATTATCTATTTCACTGGAATCAGTGGGAGTTAGATATTTCAAAGATAGGAAACTCTGACATTTAAATTTTAAGGCAAATTCAATGTGAATGAGTTTCTTCAAGTAAATCTTGTTCTAGTCATACAGCTACATTTACTTTAGGGATATTGCCAGCTAAAAGTCCCTCTACTTGTTAGTCACAAATGAAAAAAACCTACTAGTACATTCCTTTACCACAAGAATGGTCTTTATCAATGGAAATAGCCTGACTGGATACAATACAATCACTTAGATAAATAAGCACTGGAACCAGTAGTATTTGACCATAACCTGTGATCCCACCCAGCCACTGTGTTGAGGTTAACTCAATGGGCTTTCATCCCAAAAATGGTGAAGAGGGTTAAGAGCATAAAATTCTAGCATTGCACCCTTGCTTCAAACAGCCAACATTTAAATAGCATCATTTAGTAATAAATGAGACACCCCTCGTGCTGGAATTGGACTGTTTGCCCATGCAAGGCTAAATCTGTGGTAAAGATGAGAGACATATGATGCCCAAAAACACTTTAAACTGTCTCTTTCAGTCATGAGCCACTGCTCTTTGAAATGATTCCTGTGTGGTTCTGAGCACATCTTGAGAATATGTTCTGCTTGTCCTACTTCTTCTCATGTGTTCTCTAATAAGGGCTCCTTTTCATCTGTGCTTTAAATCTCCTTTAATCTGGTCATGGTTTCACACTTTGAGATGTTTCCCTAAGGCCTCCTCTCACCTCAGAAGAGGCTTGAAAACAACCATAACTTGCTGCTTGCTTTCTCAGACGTGTCTGTGACTATATTTCTGGAGTCCATGTTGGTCCTGATGGACATTGCAGACTCCATCCTAGATGCAAAAATGGTCTGTGTAGCTGGCAAAGAAGTGTGGCACTGATGAGACATGCAGTTTGTTGTTCCCATTTTGCAACCTGGGTGAGTTAACCAAAGTCAATCCCAACAACCCATTTGAAGTCCAAAAGGGCATCTGGAAAAGATCCCCAACAATGTGGTATGCCTGTAGGAAACACCACCAGTGCCCCAAAGCTCACTGTTTTCTTTGTCACCCCACCAGAACAGGGTGACTCAGAGGTTAAAGAGCAAGGCCAGCCCCAGTGGAGGTGTACCACTGCCCAGCTGTGCAGGCTTGGCAAGAGCCCAGTGCTTGACAGATGTGCTCAGTGCATTGCTAATGACATTAGTGGCAAACCACTCTGGGTCTGTGTGTGAGTGAGGCAGGAGATCCAGGAGTTGTCTTACCTGCCTCTATTACCAGGTAACTCACCTAAACTAAATCTGTTCTCTCTTAGCGTCAATGGCAAGGTAGGTAGGCTAATAAATATATTCTGGTCTAACCTAGGAGACAAAGCTTAGAAAACTAATTTAGAAGGTTATTAGCTACTATTTAGTTAGCTGAGCATGTGATAAAAGTTTCCCCTCATTTAAAAAATAAGTCAAACAATCATGAAATATTTTCAAAATATAGCACATTTAAGACAATCTAATTCCCTTCCAGTTTTAATATTCACATCTAAAACTTTCCCAACTTCTTCAGTTTGTTTATTATACTGAATTTTGTACCTCTTCATTTCCAACCTAGCCTGTTTCACTCCTTCTCAGAGAGCCTGGGCTTCCTGGGGATCACCATAGTGCTGCTGGCCTTACTGAGGTGCTTGGGAGTGTTTAGCTGCCTTCAGAAATCACATTAGTAGTCCCTAACACCAACCATTACTGATTATCATCAGATTTTTATGAAAGTAAAATACCTAAATCCTAAATCCTATATTCATCTGATCTTCAGTGCTTTGAAAACATGGAACAAGTTCAAAACTTTGCTTCAAGTGTGGAAATTTCCAAGTGGAGTGAAGCCACCAGCCAGAATGTCTCTCAAACTATCTTGTGGTAGGCACTGCCACAGAAGAATACAGCCTGCACAGATGTTGTTGGGGACTGTCCATCTGCTTTGATTTATACTCAAAATTATGCTGACAATCAAGTGACCTGGAGAACACAGAGGTTTTTAAAAGCAATTTTGTAGGTTGTTTGGTAAAAAACCTTAGTTGGTGTAATGCAACTCTGTTGATGCTGGTGTCAGATATCACAAGCAATTTTGCTTCATCTCTCTCTAACTAATGGTGATTTCTGAAGATTTAAAGTGCTCTTATAAGTGCTGAAAACCAGTCTTCCATGTTGAATCATGGAAGGCATGGTCTGCCAATCCTGCAGGACAGTGGACAGTGAGAGGGACAAAGAACTGAAAATACAAGCCTGGCATGCATCTGGGTGGTGTTAATTATGCTTCAACCCAGCCTCTTCCTACTGTTGCTGTAGCCTGAAAAATTGTGCCAATGCATTGCTGCTGAAGAAAGGAAGGAAAATGAAACAAGTCCAGAGAACAGAACCACTAGCTCACATTAGTATTCTGCCCTGGTGAAATAAAGCAGATCCTTCAGACTAAACAGGCACAAACAAAGGTCTCCTCGGGAATACAACTGCTTGAATAGGAATGGCTCTAATCTCAGCACTACCACAAATCCTCTTTGAGAAAAGGAATTTTGGGAGTTTTTAAATTTTTACCTGTTCCTCGTTTGCCATGAAACAGCACTGTGCCTCAAGCACTCTAATAACATTCCTGTCTTGCTCTGTTGTAACAATCTGTAAAAACTCATCCAGTCAGATGATTTGGAGTTTAATATCAAATTGTTTTGGAGAACATTCATGGTTGTGCATAATTATATGTTTTATTATTGCTGAAAAACCAAAAAAACCCAAAAAAACCCCCACAAAAAACCCACAAAACCCCCAAAAGAGAAAAGCTAGAAGAGAAGTGGTTTGCTTTCATCCATTGGGGAGCTCTGCTTTGTTATTACATTCTGTGCAATGATAATTAATGACTCCACAACCAGCACTAAAAAAAAAAAGTTCCCTGGCTAAAATTTTCAAAAGTAACTAATGATTTCAGGTTTCTTTGCTTTTATGTATTCAGTTTGAAATACCTTGAAGATGGATCTGGTTTTCAGAAAATGCTAAGCACTGATTTTCTACAAATGGTCAAGCTCCCTCTCAAAACACTCAAACCCTGTCATTTTAAGACCATGGTAGATACTGTTTACTGGTGATAAAAGTATGCCAAGTCATGAATTAGCAACAGAGCACCAGATTAGATCACAAATAAATACATTTCAAAGGAAAATACTTTAAAATTATACCTTCCTTGCACCTGCAAGAACAGACTTCTCAACTCTTGGGATGACTGGAAGTTACCTAATGAACAAACAAACAAGCAAAAGAGGGTAGGCTAGGGACCGGTTCTAGCAGTTGCTTTGTATTACTCAGTGGAAGAAAGGTGAAGAATGCATACTACAGTCTTGGGTGGTGCTTGGACATGGCAGAGTACTTTTGAATGTCACTCCATGTGTTGTGCCTGCCTGAAGCTGTCCTGGAGCCTGGCTGTCCTTTTTCTGGCAGGAGGAGTCACTATTAACACCTATGCAAAGTGGGGAACTTGCAACCAAATCAGAAAGTTGATGTTTCAGCCTTGATGTTGATGCTTATTCAAAGTACAGAACAATGGAGAAAGGAGCATCATAGATGCTCTTATTTCATCCACCCAAATGACTCAGCTTCCAAAAAAATCAAAAAGGCTTCTAGGTCTCTTCCCCAGCTCAGCTGCAGTGGAGCAGGCAGAGGAAAGCAAAGGACTGGAAAGCAAGTAACCAACCCCTTCTGAGCTCTTCCTCCACCACAGTGATTATTACACTGAGGTATCCTTATTTCATGCCCCTCTATTTCTAGTCATGTTCAGCTAGCCCAGATTAAAAATTCTTAAAAGTTCTGGACCTGTATCATCCAGCTTGGTCCAGTCACTTTACCAGCCTTGCCTTTTCTTTGAAGGCAGTCCCTGGCAACGGCAGATGTGCTGGATGTTCAGATCAACATTTCAAATATATATTTTTCTTCTGACACCTGAGGTTCTTGCATTTTAAAGTGCAACCTTGCCTTCTATTTATTTAGGCAAGATAGAACTTCTGGTGCTGTAAAATGAACGTGAGTCTGCTTGTGAACAACCAGATCACCACGCTGTGACTGATTTTACACGCAAGCAAAGCTGCCAGAGGTCAGCGAAGGCAAAGCAGGGCAGCACTCGGTAGGTGAATGTGGCCAGCAGGAGCTGGCTGGCCTGCTGAGGGTTCCTCCATTCTTAATCCTGAAGCTGTGCCATGTTGGGAACATTTTTGTTAGTTTAGAACCAGACAAGACCCTGCATTTGCTCTACCTTTCCCAGGATTGTCTAATTTTCCTTTGCAGAGGTCTCTGTCCCTATTGCAAGTCCCTCTTGCCAAATCTTGTGGTTTATCTAGTACATGCTCATCAGCCTTTTGCTTCAAGGTATCCTTTCCTGACGGGATTTATCCACAGACACCAAGATTTCCTCAGCAGGATAATCAAAGTGCTTATTGTTTTACTCCTGCTCTCTTTCCTTGCTCTTATATTAGGTTTTCCATCACTAATTATTCTTCTCTGCCTGGCTGAAGGAGAGAATAGTTTTCATCTCACTCTGAATGGAAAAAGACTGGAAGTAAGGAGGCAGCATCAAGTACTCACACTTCTGGTGACTGCTCTGATTCCCATGGGCAATCCTCAGCTGTGTGTCACCATGGCCTAGGAAAAGCACCCTAGCACAGCAAATTCCTACCACTGCAGCTGCACCTCAGTTCCACAGACACACAGATTTCTGGGCACAGATGCTGGGTCTGCAGAGAAGGCTGCTTGCCACACCAGCCAGAACTGAAAGCCAGAATTGAAAGGTGCTCTTTTGCCTTGCTGAACTCCAATTCAGTTTTACAACCCTGACGCTGAGGTTTGGTATGTGGCTGATGCAGTTAGGAGTGAGCAGAGAACATGTACCTTGACTAACTTCATCAAACTTATTAAGTTCCATCTGGAATTAAGAAGTTTTATTTGAGGTCTATGCCTGCATTTACTTTCTCAGAATTGCTCTAGGCTGCAGAGAGGATAAACTCTGGAGAAGGGAGTGGGAGAGAGTGTTGGGGCCAGAGCTGCAGAGATTGCCAGGGTCAGACAATTTGCAACACAGAAGCAAGATCAGCCAGGGACACACGGAGAAGCAGCGATCCAGCAGATCTGGGCTAAGGAAACATAGTTCAAATGTGGCACACGGTGGCCCATAGCACAGCAAGTGGGCAGTGTCACCCAGGAGTGGCAGACTGAGGGCACTGTGCACAGCATGCCCCGCAGCACTGCATTGTTGGCAGCACACACCCCAGGCTGGCGGCATGCCTGGGAAATAAACACTGAACGATGAAAGCAAGCCAATGTGGGAGGTAGCAGCTGGCTCAGTTTCCAGCCTCTGATCACCTTCTTCCAAGCGGTGTTTCCTCACAGCATCCCCTTGTCCTCCTACAATGCACAAATCATTGCCCTCCATCAGGAAAATTACTTGCCTTAGGAAAGAAGGGGTTGCCCAGAAATTTCCACAGGGAATTGCTTTTCATTCAAGGGTGTGTGCACACCCTGAGAAAGGAGGTGATCTGATTTCTTCCAATAGGCTCATTGCAGCCTCATAGTTTGGAGCACCCACAACAGTCCATGGCTTTCTCATATCCTTTCCAGTCTTACTGACAGAGCTCTTCAGATGCCCAACACATTAGTACCAAAAAACCACAGCAAGCTCCATCACGCTTTGAGGGCTCAGAGCTGGTCCCTTACATCAATGCTTCCTTACAAAATCAAAGTGTGTCTGTAGTAGTGTGATTTTAAGAGTTGGATGTTGTTGTTAGGAGTTTTATATTAATGTTAAATGTTCTGTATTGTTAATGGTTTTTCCCTTAAAATCCTCCTCCCTTATATCCCTAAGTGGTTTGCCCCAAGTCCTCCCTGTTCCCTAAATGGTGTTCCCCTCCTCCCTTCTCCCTTGTCAATCCCCTAAACCCTTCCCCCGAGAGGTGTCATTCTCCCCTTGATCCCTGCCTTTTTTTCTAGCACCTTCCCTGTCTGTTATGTTATCCCTGACCCCTCATTGGTTGTTGTACCCTGGTTTACACCCACCCTCCTTCTGGTTGGTTTATCTCTGAGCTCAGCTCCTCCCTTACCTTCCCCCGATTGGTTTATGTATCTCCCCACCCCTGGTTTCCTCCCCCCTTTATAAGTTGTGTGCACCCTGAGCTCGGGGTCACTTCTCGGACCCCCTGAACAATTAAACGTCTTCCCTGTTCACCACCGTGAAGTGTCCCATTCCTCTACTCTTCGCGCAACGCCGCCTCCGGGACGCCTCTTAATCATCGCTGCCTGTGTCTCCTGCGAGGGGGCACAGGTTGCACCGTCTTCCCCACCTGGAGCGGGGAGAAAGGGGAAGCTGCCACACTTGCTGCTGCTGCTCTAGGAGCTAGCCAGGGCTTTTGCGAGTGGACATAGGGCAGCTGCGTCATCTGTCCTACAGCTTTTTGTGTGGGTCAGGTTGGTGAAGCCTGGGCATGATAACCACCAGCTGCACAGTCTCCATCATGCTGAGCTCTGGCTACAGCCTAGCTCTGATGGTATTAGGAGTTTTTCTTCTTGTTTACAGCAAGTAACAGCCTATTTCCTTTATTTTCCTCCATCCTATCATCAGATCTTCAAAATGACACAAAGCAGTTGATTATTTCCTTCCACCCAGTTAAAAGTTCTTTGCCCTAGTAGCAGGCCTGGCAAAAATGGTGACATCAAGAGGACCCTCACTATAAAGAGATATAGGAAACCTGAGGGTTTATGTGTCTAAAACTTTACACTTCTGAGAAGTTTTAGGTATCTAGCATAAAAATATTTACTGCATACTGGAACTGCAAATACTACAGTTTGCTACAGAATTAATTAAAAAGTGAAACAGCCTGTAAGCTGAGGTTAAAACTTACGGAACTTTTATACAAGTGGAGTCAGTGTTGGATAACTGCAGAAAAGACTGTTGTGGTTTAACCCCTGGCTTCATCCTCTTCATATCTTCCCTTCAGGTATTTATACACATCAATAAGATCCTGTTCTAAGCCTTCTCTTCTCCAGCCAGAATAGCCCCATCTCCTCCAGCCTCTCTTCACAGGAGAGGTGCTCCAATCCCCTAATACCTTAGTGACCCTCTGTTGAATTCTCTCTAGTAGCTTTGTATCTCCCTTATTTTGGGGAGCTTATCAGGTTCAGCCTCACCATTGCTGAGGAAAGGAGTAGAATCACCTCCCTCAACCTGCTGGCAACATGCAGCCCTGGATACTGCTGTCCTTCTCTGCATCAAGGGCGTGTTGCTGGCTCCTGTTCAACTTGGTGCCCACCAGGACCCTCAGGTCCTTCCCACAGAGCTGCTGGGACAGCCCCCTGCATGTACAGGCGCCTGGGGCTGCTGCTGCCCAGGGCAGGACTTTGCATTTCCCCATGCTGAGCTGTTAACCAGCTCCTGGCTATGCTGGCTCTGGATTTATTTTGCCTGTTGTTGCTACGTGTTAGCACATTCTTTCCTGCACTGTTTATGCAGGACTGCCAAGTGGCAATTTAGCTGCATTTTTGCAGGGTGCACATGAATCCTTCATGAGTGCTACCCTGCTCTAGAAATGTAAATTCACACATTGGCCTCATCAGTATCATTTTGAAGGCAACTAACATCAATTATGTATGCTTCATTATATTTTTCATCCTCTTCCAAAGTGCAGAATTGCTTATACAGTGTATTATTTCCTCTTGGGGTTTTTTTTGGGCTGGTAGTGTATATGCTAGGCTGATCTGTTCTGTATGCTGAAGTATTTTAAGCTGTCTCTTCTTCAAGCTAATCCAGGGTGGTTGCCTCAGACTCTCCTCACAAGGCAAGTGCTGCACCTTCCCCTGGACCACTTGGTGGCTTCCACTCAACTTGTTTTAGTTTGTTGAGATTTTCTTTGCATTTTGGGACCTCAAACTGGACACACTATTCCACATGTAGCTGAGCAGAAATAAATAATCACTTTCTTTGGCCTACTGGCTCTGCTTCCAGTGGTATGACCTGGGATGCTCTTGGCTGCCTTTGCTGCCAGGACACACTGCTGGCTCATGGCCAGCGTGCTCCACAGCCCATCAGTCCCCACCCTGTGCTGCTGCAGAGCCCTGTTCCTTCCCAAGTGCTGGACTTGTCAAATTTCCTCATATTCATCCTTGCTGAGTTTCACAGACTTCCTGTCCGGTCATTCCCCCAGCCGGTCTAGATCCATTTAAATGGCAGCTGTCCTTCAGCACTGAGCGTTCCTGCTTTAGCACCACCCGCCAGCTTGTTGAGCACACACTCTGCCTCCTGCTCCAAAATCTGAGAGAGATGTCAAAGAGAACCGGCTCCTGCCATCCGCTGCTTGCTGCTGCCTCCCAGAAGGGCAAACCCACGGACCTTCCCTCCGAGCCTGACATCTCTGCACCTTTTCTCGTCTAAGTGCCCGCCCTGTGCCCGGCAGTGCCCAGTGTGTCTGTCAGACACAGAAGGTGCGATGCGTTCTGTTCCTTGGCATACGGGCCGTATTTTTGCCATTCCTTCGCCGCCGTGATCGGATGTGACTTCACCCGCACTTAGGCCAAGGATTGCTCTCCATTACACGGAGGGAAGGGAGAGAAACTCCCTTCCAATGGGGGGGTGTTACTCCCAACAATACCGACGTGTCCCCAAGGGTCTCCACACATAACCTTCTGCTGCTCCCTGCAGCGTGCAAGGAGCCGCCAGTCTCCTGCAGGCGCAGCGCCGGGGCGGTCCCTGCCTGCGCAGCATCCGGCCGCCTCGGGAGCCGTGCTGGGAGAAGCCAGCTTCCCACCGCCGTCCCGCCCCTGAGCCGAGCGTCACGGGGAATTCCGGCTCCCGGCAGGGCGGGGCGGAGCGGGGCGGGGCGGGGGCTCCGCTCGGCCGCCCCTTCCCCGCCGCCTCTGCCGCCCGCCCCCGCACGTGACTCCGCCCGGAGCCAAGATGGCCGCCGGCCGGCCGGCCCATTCCCGGCGCGGGCATCGCGCCCGGCTCCAAGATGGTGGTCAATGGAGGCCACCGGAGACAGCCTAGCGGGTCAGCGCGAGCGCCGCGGCCCGGTTGGCTGGGCGACGCCCCGCCCCCGCCAGCCCGCCG
>VWZP01006399.1:85379-135366 GCA_013396995.1 Dicaeum eximium
CGGGCAGCGGGGCAGCGGGGCGGGGGCGGCTCCGTTCGGACCCGGCCGCCCCGCTGAGGGCTCGCGGCGCAGCTCCGCGTGCGGGGCTCGGACCGGCCCCGGCCGGGCGGGGCTGCCCCGTGTCGGCAGCCGGGGATCGTGGGGCCGGTGCAGGAGCAGCGGGGCGGTCGGAGGTCTCCTGTGCCCGGGTTTGCCCCTATGGGAATCGCCCTGGCAGAATGAGCACCGGAGAGCCCGCGGGGCGCCCAGCCTCCTGTTAACCCCTTCTGCCGAGCGGGGTGCCTGAGCATCGGGCCGTCTGCCCTCGTGAGCGCTCATAAAAGTTTGCGAGTGGTCTTCATCAGCATCTGACTCCAAGTTGTGAATGGTTTCTTGGAATTGTAGGAGCAGTAAGTCGAGTTATTTCTGCTGTTGTTGTTAACTTTGTTCTACAATACTTGCACTGAATCACGGTAGCTTAATCCAATGGAATACATTTCTGTCTCTGAATATTTTATCGGGGTTGTGTATCATCTGGTGATGTGGTCTTATGAACCCAGCATGTATAATAGTCTGGTTTCATTCCCTGAATACATACAGAATGCACCCCTCTTTTATTTTTTCCCTCTCCTGTAAAGCTTGTTGAAGTTTTCTGCACTGATGGTAAGCGATAAATTGTATGCTGTTCATCATGTGGCACCATATCCCATTTTGCAAGGTGTGATCCCTGGCCATGCCACATAAACCAAAGATGCTTTTACACTGGAGCTAATTCCAGTATGGTTTGGGAATGTTAAATCCATAGAATCTTGAGGTGTGATCCATGCACCTGAAGACCTTGTGTCATGCAAGTTTGTGCCATTAAAGGCTTCCTGATGCAGCTCTCAGCCTGAGCATAACCCCTGTTACCTTGAATATCCTCAGCTGATGAGTTTGCTGCAGTGAGACATTTGAAAGGAGGCAAGTTTCCAAGTTAGCAACCTCCTACTTCATTCAGTTGTCAGTCTGTAAACCAAGATACTCAAATGGACCTCATGTCGAAGCAATAGCCTTAGCAATGGAGTTTCTGTCGGAACAGATGCAATTCTGTATATTTTTGTAGATGACTACGTATGGCAGAGTGAATTAGCTGTACTTCTCGGGCAAATTATTTGTCAGTCCAAAGCAAACTACAGCGAGAGAGAAAACAAACCAATTTTTTAACTTGGTGGACTGAGCTGATGAAATCTATTCTGATTTTCCAGTTGGTCTAAATGTCCTGCCTCTGCTCTGGTTTTCAGGAGTGCATTAGCAATACAAATCAGGCGGTGAATTTGGACAGTTGGGTAGCAGTACCTTGAAATGACTTCATGTGTGTGAGAGCATTGGAAAAATGGCTGGGTTAGTCCTTGTAAGAATATCTAGAATTTCTCTTCTATTGCTCTTTTATTGATGGCAGGTACAGCTAAGAAAGAGGGAGCAGATAGAAGGGATTAGAAATCAACTGTGTTCAAGCAGAAAGGGTTTGAGTTTTTTTTAATCTTCTTTGAAACATGTGAAACCTGTCACTCTGCAGCAAGGTTCTAGAGAGATGACTGACTGTTCTTCAAAGTACATGTTTCTGTGATGGACTTAGGACCCAAGATGGTATAACGTGCATTTTTGGGGCTCATGCATTGTGTTTAGAGATGGATTTTAGTCTAATTAACCAACAGTGATGTTCTTGTTTAATAGTTGAAAAGCACCTTGTCCTGTGATAACTTCCTGCAAAATAGCTCAATTTTTGATAGATACTTCATGGATTCAGATCATCACTCCATGTAACTTCCATACAGGAATTTTATGTATTCTTGAAATTTAGTTAAAGTGGTGATATTTTATTGATTGCTGCAAATAGTGGAAACAAATGTAAAATCTAAATGGGATACCTTTTCATTTACAAAGTTGTACATTCCTGACTTCATAGATGAAAGAACTTTTGTAAAGGCTCCATAATAAATTCCTAAAATACTGATTTTTATTCCAAGGTATGGATTAGGTTGGCTAGGTAAGTAGTTCTTGAACAACTGTCTACTTTAGGCTGATCTCCTTGCCTTGTTTCCTCAAGAGCTGGGCTTTGTAGTTTCAACCTTAGGGGGAAATTAGCACTTAGTTTTGCCTTGCAGTACTTGTGCCTAGAGGCTTTGGGGAGGTACAAGGTTTGGTTGTGTTGAGCAACATGCAGTGCCTCCCCTCCATCTGATCATGGCCTGCACTGTACTGACAAGCCCTCTGTCTTCCAAAGATATCCACCTAGTTTAAAAAAACGTTTTGATTTATGGGGTTTGAGGTCTGAAGGATGATCTGCTTTTCTGATACGTTGACCTATGCATTAGTTTGAAACAAGCATGCAATTGCTCCATTAAATAAGAAGTGCCCTGGAGTGATATGTATTTGTGTGGTTTGGTTGTTGGACAGCTTATTTTAATCTTTGAGCTATATCTAGTTAAAATGTTGTATTTAAAATTTAGTAAATGTATGCTATACCTTCTGGAGCCCTTATACTTTGTCAGCTTGATAAATTAACTTTGACACACTGAATATTTTTCACCAGCTAACGTAGCTGTTAGTTAAGTTAAATAAAGGAGAAGAGCCCACATGCTCTCTCCATGCATACAGCTGGACATTTCTGTTAAATTTTTCAACAAAAATGAAATTTTGATTGGTTCTTAAAGCTTCATGAATACACTAATTGGTGAATCATCTAATGTGCAGTTTAGTTTCAGGAAATATGAAACGGCTCGCTAACTTTGTAGTTACAAGATTATGCAGACCTTCTGAAAATCTCAGTAAGAAAATGTGTGCAGTGGTGGTGGTTGATATTTTTGGCTGTGAGAGAGGTTGGCTAAAACTCAATGCAGTTATGCATAGTCTGCACTAGTTTATATGGTAGGCACTCACTTGAAGAATTATCTGGAAGGAAGAAAGAATAATTTTACAGGTTTATCTGCTCTTGGGACCTTATCCAGATTTTGCTGAACAAGTTCGCAGTCAGGAACCTCTTCTGGCTCTGTAACGGGTCCTAAACGTAGCTGCTTTTCACCCTGTGTTTTTACAGTGCCGTGGTTGTTGAATTCTTCAGCCTTAATGTTGGACAGCTGCAAAACATTTAAAGCCTATCTTTGAAAGATTGGGATAAGAAGGAGGGGGAGATGGAGGCTGGCCCAGATAAGTAATACTTCTTGAGGACTCTGAAGTATTTTCTTTATGTAGCCATATACGGTGTGTTCAGGGCTAGCTGGAGACTACTTGATTATGTACTGTTATCAAGTATATACCGCAATACTGAAATATTCCAACCAGTCCTCCTTTCTTGTGAAAGTTTGAATCTTTACAGTAGTTGAAGAATCAAAGAGGTCAAGAATTTGGTTTTCTTCTTGTTGCAGCAGAATAGGAGCAATTTCAGTGCAGTACATAACTGTTCTGTGTAAACTCGAGGTTTTTACAAAAAATATTTTCACTGCTGCTGAAGGTGCATGGAGCATTCTTTAAGATACTATTTTATTGCAATACATATTGCAATACCCATGGTGAGCACCTGTTTGTTAGAGGCAGAAACTTTTACAGTGTTTATAAGTGCTTCAGTGATTTTGGACTGGAGCACATTTACAGAGGTGAAATTTGAAGTATTGCTTAAAAATTGGAGTGGAGTAGGAGCAATCAAAAATAATTTTTTTGCAATACTAAATCTGATACATTTTTGTTTCTCCTCAGCAGAATGAATTCTAATAGTAATTCAACAGTCAGCCTGGCTCCCAAATGAAATAACTTGGGCCTCATTGCTCAAGACTCAAATGTCAATCATAGGATTAAGATTTGTAATTCTGGGAAAAAAAATGTCTGGCACTTACTACCTAATATTCCCATTAGCCTACTGGAGACTCAAGGACTGCAGTTGAATGAATTAGGCTTGATCAAGACTGTGATAAAAACTGATCAAGATAATCTCTTAGACTTCTTGGCTTCTAATAACAAAAATTTAGCCTGTAGTGATTGCTTATGCCAGTTTGACTTAATTTTCTTCATGGAACTTACCTAGCTAAGGATGAACATGTTTAATGGGGTAGACCCTGTTTCTTGAAAATAACTTGAACAGGAAACTTCCATCTCCAATATGTCTCTAACTTCTGATACTTAGGATACTTGTGGAAAAAGTACCTATTACTAAACTTTGGTTTGGGGGAGCTTTTATGTTTGGGATCTATGAAGGAGATACTTCAATCATTCCACTAGTGCATTAACTCATCAATTTTATCAAAATACTTCTTTTAATTTAAAATTTGCTCAATAAGTTACAATTTCTATTGAGTTGTCTTGCAGTGTTTTTGACTTGGTAGATATGATTTCTCACTTATTGGTCTTACTTGTGGCTTGGAAGAGGAAGGTAATAATGTATTTTTAAGTTGTCAAAGAGTTGTGGTGGTAAAATTATTAAGAGTTAAAATTGAGAGGTCTGGCTAAGAGGTTATCTTTACTCAAAGAACATTCCTTTCAACCAAAAGCTGTCAGTCTGATTGTTTCCAATTTTGCATCTCGGATAGGATAACACCAGGCCATCCCTGTAGGCTCCACCACGAGCCATGTCCTTATTGGCGCGTATTTACTGCCTGAGTCCTCATTGGAACTGGCTGTTCAGCAACAGAATTAAGGAGTCCATCCCTCCCAGGGAGGGTACCTGGCTTTATTAACATTGATATGGTTGCTTTTCCTTGCCTTTTTCTGAAACAGTGTATGTTTTGGGTCTCTGCAATTGCTTGGCAGAGAACCAGGAAAGATGCTCTCAATGTTCTCTCACTGTGATCATAGTTAATAAAGCTTCTGTTTGACCTGTCTTAAATTGTGCTTGTGTTATTACCCACTTGGAGTCCCCAGATTCTCTGACACAATTTCTCCATTTTTATTCCACCAGTTCATTTAATCCATACTGTTCTAATTTCTTTTTTCCTCTGGGCTAGTGGTAGTGGGTTAAGAGAGACCAGCTCTGGGGTGTGTGGCAGGGCGTGGGGGTACAGAGGGGTCATGGTGTTATGTGGTCCCTTCAGACTGCAGTGACTTGTTCTCTCTTAAGTCTGTCTCATCCAGCCACACTCTTGAAGTAAGAAAAGTCTCTTGAATCCATTGAGTGAAGCTTCTGCTGCCAGTATCTCACTGGGCATTTTGGCAGGTTCTTGCCAGCAGTTTAACTCATTTGGACATTTGACATGATCTAAAACTTTGGCAACAAACCTAATCTTGTTTGATTTTTGCTTGAATTTTATTGTTCATAGTACATTGAGACCTTAATGCAGATTGTCACAATGATGGTAGATTGGAATATAAATTAGATTTAAAGTTTCAGTATCAGACCAGCTTTATCTTCAAAAATGTGTGTGGTTTATCCACCAAAGAAATTTCTCTTATTTATTGTTCTTAAGATCTGATAAACTTATTTATAGAAGCAAGAACTTTGACAACAGGAGCTCTGGTTCTTACAGATGTAAATCAGATTGTGTCATAATTTAGATTTAAATTATGAGATTGAAAGTCTTGATTGTATAGTATATCTTGGAGAATGCAAAAGTACTACTTCTGGGTTTAAAAGTGCTTAACTGCAGAGTGTTTACTCTGGGAGAGGATATGAGGACTGTGTTAAAAAATAGTTCACCTGTTCTTGTATTCTCTGCTGAGCAGCATGTATTGGCCAGACAGGTTTTTTGTTAGGTGTACCCTGTGATGGTCAGGGCTATTCCTATGTTCCATCCCATTACTGTATTTCAGGAATGTGTTATCTGCTTGTTAGTATTTGCTGACATGATTAGCATATAGCCTGGTTTGGCAATTAACAAATTCTGTCCCATCTGGATTATGATATTGTAATTGTTGGTTTCTTTCCATAACTTAGTTCTCTTTAGTTGAGAATGCTTGAAATGAATGGTCTTTTTCAGAAAATCTGGCTTTATACTTGACACTTAGCATAATGTGCACTGGTAAAGTTGTAGAAATACTGATTTTTTTTTTAACCCCTATTCACTTAATCTATTTGAGAAAGAAAATTAATTTCTTCTTCTTTATGACAAAGATAACTTAGCAATTAGTGTTCCAGTATGACAATTCCAAAATAAATTATCTTAGGTCTTCTGTGGTTCTTTCATGTCTCAGTTATTTCCAAGTTCAGTTAATCTACACAGTAGTCTGTATTATAGAAGTATTTTTATTGAATTATATTCTAGCAAAACTTATTTTAATAAACGCACAGACTCTTTCAGATTAACCTGATCATCTCCTGTTTCCCTTTACAGGAACTAAAAAGATAAAGTCTAGGAATCAGTCAGAAGTTTTAATTTAATAATGCTGAAATAGTTGTGCTGTGAGACGTGAGAAAGCTGATTTGCCTCAAAAGTCTGTGTTGCCCAGTATCAATTCTCACGTGCAGATGATATGGTTTTGTTTTCTCAAATTCCTTGGGGTCTGAAGCATTTGTTAGAGGATTTAGCATTTTTCTCAGTAGAATTGTTAGTCCCAGTGAGCAATACAACATGGTTTTGTTCGTTCAAGCTCCTTTAGGAGAGAAGTGTCTGTTAAAGGAATTTCAGTGGTTTTGTCAGAATGATTGTGACTAACATTCAAAACTATCAAGTAATTGCACTCATCTATAGCTCAGAGTTGCTTATGAGGGGGACTGATGATCACTGCATTGAACAATTTTTCTGTTTTGATATGTCCAATAGTTCTGAACAGAATAAATGAGGTTTGGTGCC
This sequence comes from Dicaeum eximium, assembly GCA_013396995.1. Classification (NCBI taxonomy): domain Eukaryota; kingdom Metazoa; phylum Chordata; class Aves; order Passeriformes; family Dicaeidae; genus Dicaeum; species Dicaeum eximium. Next base: position 92,114 of record VWZP01006399.1, read on the forward strand.
TTAAGGTCCAGACCCAGACCAACTGGGTCTGAAATAGCAGTAACTGGTGTCTGAAATAGCAGTAGGCATCTTGTGTCTTAGATCAAGGTTTGGACTTAGATTCAGTATGGCGCTGGTTTTAGACAAACATTGTGTTCTATAGTTCTCTATAATTCAGGAAAAACGGACTTTTTGTTGATTGAACTTGCTTTCAGGTCAGAAGCTGATTTCTAGGGACTAGCTCTAAAGCAGCCTGAAAGTTTGAAATGTCCTTGCTTTGAGTATTGTTTGGTTTGTCCCTTCCCCACTTTTGATGATTGCTGTTATATTTTTTGGTGACTGATGGTTAGCTTTTTTCACAATTAGTTTTGATCAGAATTTTAAGAATGGAAAAAAATAGTGATGTACCATTGCCTGTCTCTTTGACAGTACCTATATTTAAGTACATATGGAAATCCCTGTTGCTTTTGTGCTCTATAGGAACTTCACAGCCCTTTTTCAGCAATAGTTTATATGGGTAGAAAATATTGTCTTGGATTATCAGAGATGACAATAGATAGCAGTAACTGCAAATCTTCAGCTTATTTTGTAAATGGTTATGAAGATAGCAATTATTTGGGTTTTAGTCCTGGAAATTCTTGCTTATAGGCTCAAAAATTATCATATTATGAAACCACTTTTTTTTTCTGTTATGCAAGTAACTCAGTAGAAGCAAAAACTGCAGAATGATTACATAGCCCATGAATTCTATATTTTTTAAGAATTAGTCAGATATGAAATGTTCATCAATTTTGCACCATGATAAGCCAATTGTCTCAATGCTAGTAAAGTTAATGTGGCATACTAATAGTATACCTGTGCATGGTTGAGGAGTGTGTGATCCTTGTACTTGCTTTAAAGCCTGTAATAAATGAAAAGAATTTTCATTTGACAGTTTCATTGGCAGTGTCATGTGTAATTTCACACAAGTTTCCTAATGGGACACCTGCAGTGGTGTTTTCTGTTTTCCTGAAAAATACAGACACCACGATTTTTGGTTTTACTTTGTTCATAATTGCAGAGAGCAGTAAGGAAAACAAACCTGAAAAATGTAGAGAAAAGATAATAATGTTAAGGAGATAAAATGCCATACAGTTACAGTTTATGATCTGTTCTTTACTATGAAATTTCATAAAGTTATATTTCTGCTTTTTAATAATAATGCTTTTTTTGGACAGAAGTTTGATACTGCAAAGATGAGCAAAGCAGAAGTTTTGGCCTTTTTGTTATGCAGTACTAGTCTAGAAGGAGAATATTCAGGGTCCATTCTCAGTTCTTCCCTATAAATTCACTGCTTGCGTCTCATTTTCTGGGTTCTCACAAATGCTGGGCTTGGTTTCTTCTTTTACTCATAGACTTGCTTTTCTTCATACTATTAAGTTATAGCTCGAATGCCAGAGAATATACTTTGCAATTTAATTTTGGCTGACTGAAGAGGGTCAGTAATTATAGTTACTGTTTCCAGCAAGTTGAGTTTTTCCAGAAGTTTTTGTATGAAGAATGTGACTGTGGATTAATTGAACGTAAAAATGAGTCAAAAACTTCTTTCTGCCAAAGGCAAATATAGGAGTAGGTGCTAGTAAGGTTTTCAAAACTGTTACCTAGGTAATTTGTAGATGTAGTGCGAGCTGTTGCCCAAAGAAGTATAAAACTAATTTAATTTAGTGAGGAAGTTACTGGAGTACAACTTGTAAAATAGGTAGCAATTCTGTGCAAGTGTTTTAGTGTTCATTCTTACAAGCAAATTGATGTTGAGATTATTTTTAAAACCTACCACTGTCAGGCTTCCTGTCAACAATAAGGTCATCATCTCTAAAGCACATGGTACCCTGTCTTTTTTCAAGTTACTCTGGATTCAGAGAGGACAGTAAGTTAGCAGTTGTTGATTTAAGAATACGCTGACATCATGGATGACATACCTAACAGAACTTCTGCTCTTCTTCCTTGCTTGTTTATGTGCCTTCCCTTAGTGCCTGGAGGGGCTGAGGAGGCAGCAGTGGTGCTCTGAGGCAGCAGCATGACGTACTTCAGTCATTCAGTGGTGTGTGAGAGTACTCAGCTGGTGCCTCTCTTCTGAAGGGTGTTTAGTTCTGCGGTTTCATTAATCACTGTAAGTTTTCCTAATGCCCAGGATGCACTTTTCTTTATAAAAACATCATGGTATTGCCATAAGGAATGATGCAAAGGGAAGCATGTTGCAAACATAGATTTCGTTGTTAGCATGAAAAAATAGGCTTGGTCTTTGCTGTTGGAAACCCTTGTGATTTGTACACAGGAATTGTGGTGTTACAGATACAGCTATGTATGAAAATATTCTAGTCTTTGATTTGGGACAGTGATGAAAGCCAAATCTGGAAAAGAATGTCAATGTACAAAGGTAACTCTATCACAAAATCTCACTAGGTGGGCCTACCAGTATAGCACTGTTTGCAAATCCTTTAAGTGTTGCTAAATCCAGTGCTCCAAATCTTTGTTTCTACTCATTTAACTTTGAATGTACGTTTTGTCTTTTTACTAATTTTGGAATTGAACCATGTATTTAGCTCTAAAGGGAAGTGATGCCTCTATGCAGGAGCTGAGCCTGGGGCTCAAATAAATACCTGTAGGAAGTTGCTACTCAAAAGGCTTTGCACAAACATACCTGTCCTGTGTGTGCAGGAGTCAAGTAGATAGGGGTAAACTGTGTGTTTGTGCACTCTGCTTGTTGTGTGGGAGTAGACAGAAAGAAGACAGACTTGAGCCTTCTTGGTGAGGAGCAGCAGCAAAGGAACGTATCATGAAGTGAGGGAGGTGGAGTTGTGTGTCATCCCAGCCGAGCTGAAGTTGGCCGTGTGTCGGCAGCAGCACAACCACGGGTGCTGTGGTGCCAGCCTTGTGTGCGTCCTGGGCTGGAGCACAGTGCCAGCCTGGTGAAAGAATGATTTCTGCTTTTGCATCTTTCTTCCTTCTCATTAGGTAGAAAGGACAGATGACCATGGAAATCTGTTGTGGGAATATGTTAAGTCCTTGCATCCAGAGCTTGGCAACAAAGGTGGTCCAAAGCCTGGAAGCAATGCCCGGTGAGGAGCAGCCAAGGGCTTTGGGCTTGTCTGGTTTGGAGAAGAGGAGACTGAGCATGAGCTCATTGCTCTCTACAGCTCCCTGAGGAAGGGAAGTAGAGAGGGAGGTGCTAACCTTTTCTCCCTGGGATCAGAGATGGGATGTGTCAGAAGGATTCAAAGCTGCTCCAGGGCAGGTTTAGACTAAACATTGGGAAGCATTTCTTCAAACACTGGAATAGGCACCCTAGGGAGGTGGCTGGTGCCCCAAGCCTGTCAGTGTTCCAGAGGTGTTTGGACATTGCCCTTAAAACGTGCTTTAACTTGTTCAGCCTGGAACTGGTCAGGCACTTGGACCAGGTGATTATTGTAGGTCCCTCTCAACTGAAATACTCTATTCTATAGAACAAACAAGTTAAAAAAAATCCCCAACAACAAAAAGACCAGTAATTAGAAAAAGGTAACTTTGTACCAAATGTATCTGTGTTCAAAGGTACTTCAATTTTAGGCTGGGTGCATGTAGTGCTCCTGGCATGATACTTCAAATAGCTTGGAATTGCCCATAGTGGGAGTTGAACAATGGTAACTGGATGTAAAGAGTTAATGGCCATGGCTGTTTCTGGTTTTACTTATATATGGTTTGAATTTCAATAGAATGTCCAGGACTGCTTGTAAGAGAATCAGAAGAGTGAAGGAAAAGGTCTCCTGGCATATTTTCTTAGAATTGAGGTGGGGTTTTTCCTCTCTTCAGACTCTTTGAGGGGGTCTTATCTTCTCCTTACAGACTTTAGCTCCTGTTTACTGTAGGCCTAAAAGTCCTCTATTTTCAGTATTAACTTAAGAGAATATTGTCTTTGTCTATGCCCATGTTGCTTCACTTGTTTGCTCTCAGGATGGAGCATGCCATTGTTTGAGATCAAGGCTGTGAAGTCTTCCAGTTGAGTCTGTCTCTGAGGCTTGCAAAGGTCACTCTGATTTACCTTCAGATTTTTTCAGGAGAAAACAGGATGGCATAGAGTGTTAATGTTACCTGATCTCAGTGAGTAAACAAGCAATTGGAATTTTTAGGAAGGAAGATAGTGTTATGTTTTATTTGTGTTTGCTGGCTCCATTCTGTGCTGTCATTTCACTGAACCTGACATTGGTCATCACACAGATAACTCTTAGAGTGTCCAGCTGTTCACCCAGCAGTTTGCAAAGTCAGAATGGACAATTTGAATGGTGTGATTTTATATCATTGACAAAGCATCCTATTTTGTTCCGCAGCTGTAAACTTCTGTAACAAAGAGCATTGCTGCTTAAGTGAAAATGGAAGCTCACACAAGTCATTGTTCCCAGTGGTGTTATTCCTTCATCTGTTTCTTCCATAGATAATAGGAAGTGTTGGAAAAATTTTAAGAGATGCTCTATTCAATCATTTATAACTTTCTTGGTCTCTAATCTCCTGGAAAAAATACTTTAGGCCATTTCTTCACCTTGAGTTTAATTTTGTTTAAAGCTTTTTGCCAAAATTCTTCATCTGTTTTTGGAAACAGAATTAGAATAATTGTGCCATTTCTTTAATGTCGGTTTCTACTTTGAAATATTGTAGTGCACCTCTGAACTAGAACATTTACATGAAATTTGTCTGTAGGCAGCCTCTGGCTGAGCAGTATTGCTTTAATTTTACATGAAAATCTGACAAAATTGAGCCAGTTCTCTTCTTGAAAATTTCTGATCTGGACATGGCAGTTTTTTGTTTTGTTTTGTTTTTTGTGGGGTACCCTGGAGACTGTCTGCATTCTGTATGCTCAGCAGGATTTTTCTTTCAAGTACATTTCTGGGCTGCAATAAGCAGTGCAGAGCCTGGGAGCCAGAATTGTCCCAAGTTAATTAGGGGATCGAGGGAGGTCCTATGGCACAAAGCCAGCTGGGAAATCTCTGAGACAACCCTGACACGTGTCACCTCCAGAACCATGCACTTGTTCCTCCTCCTTTCCTGTCCCATCAGCTCTGCAGTATCTCCAGACTCCTGCCAACACCGGGATTTTGACTGTGACTTTGAATGTGTTAAGACTCAAGAGAAGTTGAGGTATCCATACTGGGCTAATTTTGGCTTCTTCTGTATCTGGATTCCTTTGTTACTTCTGAGCATAACAAGGATGTCACTCATCACACTCGTGGAGCTCTGATGGTAGGGAGGGTGCTCAGTCACTTCCACAAGCAGGGTTTATGCATTTGGTCAGGACTGATTGCTGTGACAGCCAAAAAATGCTCAATATAATTCTTCAGGGACCTTCACAGCACAAAAGACTAATGAACCTAAAGGTATTTTTCATTAGCAGTTCCAAACTGGACCAAGTTTGTCTGAACTTTTGCAACAATAGCAGAAGATACTCCACAGAAAGGCTGCACTTCCTCAATTTATAAATTGAGGAGGTGGCTTTTTAGAGACAGCCAAAAAGTAACTTTTTGACATTTTTCCTACAACAACTTAGACTTTGAAGAACTATTTTAGGTAGTTATCCAACCTGTGAAATTCTGACCAAATCAGAAAGCTACAGAAAGTGATTGAATGTGTCTGATGATGGGAAGCATTAGGTAATAGTCCTAAATAAATTATTTTTTAAAAAGGAAAAAGAGAAATATTTTCAGAAGCATGTCCCTCTTATTGTGAAAAGACTTAGGGGCCACCAAGTAGACTGACTTTCTTTGCTGTTTTTAAGGTGGCTAGTTAAAACTTTAGGAAAGATGGCCTTGCCTGTTGACGCAGTACAGCTGAAAGTTTCTTTTTTTTAAAGTATTTCCCCTGTAGCAACATCTGTGCCAATGATATAGATGCTTGCAGCTGTGTGAGAGAACTTTCCCTGAGTTTCATTGCTGTACTTTCCCTGAACCAGCAGCAGAGCCCACTGTGGCAGTGTGAACTCCTTGGAAAGTTGGTACCTGCTGGGTTGGGTGTTTCTTTTCCGTGTTCATTCAGTATAGGAGCAGACAGGATTTGCTGCAAGAATGTTCCAGTCTGGCTGCTTATCAGAACTCTTACGAAGATAAATGATTTTTCTTCAAATCATGACAGATTTTTAAGTTACCTGCAAGTTAATTTTGTATGTCTGTGTGCCACTGGTGCCAGTACAATCAGAATTTTGTAGCCTTGTGTACAGTCAAACATTAGGCAGTGTCCTGGGGTTTTCCCTCCCTCCCTCCCTCCCCCAACCTGAGTAGCAGACTCTGCTGCCAATCTGTAGCACAAGAGGTTGAGATCTCTGAACTTGCACAACTGGGTTTAGTTTTTTGGACCCTTCAACTTTACATAATGGTTCGAAGGGTGCTCAAGCTGTGACTGATCATGAGTATCTTAGGAAAATGTCTTAGTTTTCATCTATTTTTGAATCTAGAATTTGGAATTCTCATTCTTGTGATCACCATGCGTGTTTTTCTTCAAGAATTTCTGGCCGCTGCATGAAAGTAGCTAAATGGGGAAACTGCCATGTCTCGGAATGACCTTTTTTTATTTATTTTTACCATTAAGAATCAAAGTTCTTTTTCATCATGGAGGATACTTAAGGATCACAACTTCCTGAACTCATTTATTGAACAGGTTGTTCCTGTGCCCTTAAAATGTTCCTGTGCTTTATAAAAAATACCAGAAAATGTCTGGTCTTTCAAGTAGCAGTTGAACCATATTTTGAAAGAATAAAGATTCATATTTCTTGCATTTCTATATTAATAGTTTTCCCTGTTAACAATGTTACAGTTCCTGATCTTCTGAAGGGTACAGTGTTTTTCTAGATGAGTATTAGTCTTGAAGCTAAATTTTAGTTTTTGCTTTACAGTTAAGACTTTTATTTAACCTTTCATTAATAAAACATGTTTCAGGTTATAAGGAGAATCTGGGTTAACATTAAGGAGTAAGTTTCACAGAAATGGCTAAACCAGTATTAACAGCTCACTGCTGCTGCTAGACATGGTTCTTTTCCCTTCCTCTCTTCACATAAGACTGGAGATTCTCCTACATTCGTGCTATCACTTGTTTCTTCTGGCTTCTTTTTCATCATTGACGTGCTGTTTGTTTGGTGCTTCCACCAATTAGCTTATGGTGGAAATGGAGATCAGATGAATGTTGGAACTGATGCAAAGAGATGGGAGGGAAGCAAGAATATCCCTTTTAATAGGAGCAACACAGTGGTAGATTACTTATCATAGACTGTCACCCTGAGGGTGCCCTTTCTGTGGCTAAATTCTGTTCATGAGCAACAGCCTAGAGAGAACTGTCCTCTTCAATAGCTGCTCTCTAACAAATTTATCACTCAGTAATCACTGATTTAGGATTGCTCAATTTTCTGTGGTACTGCAGACTCTTCTGCATGAAATGCAGTCTCTTAAGCCATTACAGAATCCCAGAATAGGTGAGATTAGAAGGAAGGGTCTACAGTGGATGATCTGGTCCAACCTCACTGCTCAAGCAGGGTAAGCCACTCGTACAACTGAGTCTCTGCTCTCATAGGGCAAAAGAACATTACTGGTTTTTAGTCTCATGCAGGTGGCAGTGGTGTTGTAGAGATTCATTTTTCTGAGTTTCATTTTTCATTTTACTGCATTTTCTTGGAGTTCCTGCAGCCTGTAACTTACATTCATCCATCTCAGACAGGAGCCCTTGGATACCAAGCAGCTTTCCAATCCTGAATGAGCCAGGGTAAAGGTATTCAAGTGGTATCACAGGTTAGTGAGTTGTCTTTTTAGATAGGCCATGTGCCTGTTGATTAGTAGGAATGCCCATTACCTAACCAGTGGATTAGTGGCTAGGGTCTTGCTGTAAGAGTCCTTTAGTGACAACTGGAGTCAGCTTTTGGATTGCATAGATGATTTCACAAGACAAAGCACTTATGTATTTTATTTTCAGAAGAATTTCGGAGCTAACCAAATAAGTATATTTTTCTTAGAAAATTCTCATCTTGTGGGGGCTCACTTACATAACATGCACAGGTGCTTCTTTGCTAGAATAAGCATTTTATTCAAATAGTTTTTATTTAACTGATTGCTTTATGTAAAACCAAGAAGAAAAATGTAGCCACATAATGACAATCTTGCTATCCTATTTCATCTTACTATGCAATGGAGTCTAGCACCTTGAAGATAAGATAATCTAGTTAGCACCTCAGTTGTAATGGGCTGAGGCAATTGATGCTCTTCAGAGGAAAGACCTGATTTTCTTATCAGTGATTGTTCAGACTCTAATGGGTATCCTGTTCATATTGTCATAGTCTTACATTTCTGACTATCAAGGGTTAGATATTATTACTTGAAGCTTTTATGGTACATCTTGATCCTATGTTTTGAATCATGGGCATTCCTGTTTTGCATGGCACAAGGGAAGTGTGGTGTGGGTGGGTTGTGGGGTTTTTTTTTGGTTGTTGTAGTTTTGGTTTTTTTTGTTTGTCTTGGTTTGGTTTTGGGGTGGGGTTTTTTGCTTGGGTATTTTTGTTTGGTTTTGTTTGTTTTATTTATAAAAACACTGAGTCATGAAGCTCATGAGTAGAGACCAAGAGAGCCTCTAGATGTACTCATTAGTAGTCTTTGAATACAAATGGAGAGCAGGTGTTGCAAAAGGCTGGATCCTTTGCTGTCAGGTGGAGAAACATTTTTTTGTTATTGCTAGAACAGTAACTCTAAACACAGTAACTTACAATCTCATTACACTGAGGTTTTTTTCTTTTTAGATATTGCTAATGGATCATTGTATTGGTACTGTTTAGTATGATTAGCAGTTAAAGGAATGTTGCAATCGTTCATGTGGTGTGCCCAGGTAAGAGCACAGTGGCACACCCTGTGACTCTTTGGGTGACTTTGTTCTCCTGCTAACAGTGGTTTGGCTGTCAAGGGGTTCCACTGCAATCTTTTGTTCACCCAAGCACCATCATTTGGCATTAATGCTCATTGACTGAAGTGTCTTTCAAACTGGGACTATGTACAAGTACACTTCCAAATTTCTAGGGTTTTAAGATATGGAAACGTAGTGCTGCTCTACATTGTTAGGATTCTTGACTAGCAAGCTAAAACGCCTAAAATGTGAAACTTGGCCAAGACACAGTCAATGTATTTGCTGAGCAATTTGCTTCGGAGAAATTTAGTTCTGACTTTTTAATGTTTATAGTTACACAATCTTGCACACAAAAAATTCTGATACATATTGATGTTATACATATTTTATATATATATATATCAAATTTTGCATACGTTTATATATAATTGGACACTTGTTGGTTCAGTTATACAAACTCAGATAAACAAACTAAGGGATTTTTTTTTGTCCTTTACTCCTAAGAAAGATCTTCCTACCTTGGGGGCTGAACCTCCAAGGCTAAGTTTTTTTTACTTGAGTTTTAATTATGGAAAAAACCAATAGGGCAGAATTTCAGAAAGCTTCACATTCACTGACATAATGATTCTTAGCAGAGGTCAAAATATGTTTAAAGTCTTTAAACCTTTCTGGAAATCCCACTTAACATTCCTCATGCATCCTACTTCTAGCTGGTTTCCAGAATGTTGGGGATTTTTTAAACCTTCTTTTTTTTTACTTTCTTTAAAGATTCTCTTTAATTTGCTATGTTCATAAGTTGTCATCGCACATGCTTTATGTGTTCAATGTACAGAATATCCAGAACAGTCTTAGTTTAGATTTTCTGGCAAATTATTCCATAATTTTTAAGTTACACTAACACCTTTAAGCAAATTTTTGGTGGCATTAGAAAACCAAAATTTCAGTTCCACTGCAGTTTAGTGATAGTGTTGATGTTGCAGCTGGCTGTGCTGTGTCAGGATCCTGCACACCAAGGCTTGGTGAGTGCTCAGTGGCAAAACTTGCAGGTACAGAACCACAAAGCACAGGTTTCCTTCAGCTGGGAAGTTGCAGAGAAATGATTCTGATAGCTCTAGCTGAGTATAGTCTAGGATAAAGTTGCCTGTGGATTAAAGTGAAAACATGAAACAGGCTAGACCTACTGGCAGCCTTCCAGCTGCTTCTCCTTCTTCTTCGCAGGGTTTATGTTCTTTTACCTTCCCCAGGCCCAGCCTGGGGAACCAGGTGCTTGCTGCCAATTAGTCTTGTTAAGACAGCCCAGAGCTTCTCTTGACAAGCCTGACTGCTGACAGCAGCTGTGGGCTAGTCTTAGGCAGGATTTTAACTCCTTGCTTGCCAAATGCTTTGCAGGTTACATCCCCTGGTCTCATTTTGCAGTTATTGAAATAGGCTTCTATTTTATGAAAGTATATTCTATACAGAAACTGAGCTAAGATTTCCAGTGGTGCTCTAGTGATAGTTTACTTGCCAAACTTCTGGCATGAAAGAATGTGAGTTAGGAGTGAAGTCATTATGAAGGTCACTTTATAAGTTTGTTATTAGAACTGTTCATCTCAGGCCACCTTCTACTTGCTGTACAACATAGCTGTAGCTGGATTACAGCTTGGGCTGTTACTCTTCTCAGTTGTTATGGTTTCAGAAACTTTTGAACTTTTGGGCCCATTTCACTTAAAATTGAGAGAAGGGCTCTTTTATTTTATTTTTCTTGCAAATTGAATGAATGGCAAGAATGCTTTTCCCTATGTGGTCACCATTGTAGATACATTGCTAGAGAAAGACAGGTACAGCTTTGGTTTTATCAGTTGACAAGAGGTGGCAGGTAGCTAGTTTGTGTTGGATCTTTTGATTGCTCAGGTGAAAAGGACACATGGGAAGTGGCTAGGTGCATGAGAAAATCTGTGTCCAGGAGGTGCCTGTAAGCTGATGGGGGGCACAGGTACAGTGGTGAGGCAGAGGCATTAGACAGGCTGTTGAGGTTTTGAAAAATGTAGTGAGAAGAAATAGGACTGTTAAACCAGTATAAATTGATCCCAGAACATAAGGACTGTGCTTGGAAAATAGGCCATTTGCAATTGAATGAAATGCTTTGTTTACAAAATATATTAAATTGGATGTTTTTACTGAGCTAGTCAAAGATGTGGGATGTGATTTGACTCATCTTTTCAACTTTGCTTCCAATTTCCTTTGCTTTTAGTGAGGCACAGCTATTAAGGTACGCTCCTTCTTAACTCAGAACTCCCAAGAATTACATACAAATAACCATTAGATCACTCTTTGTATCAATTTGAGATCTATTTATATTTTAGAACGTTGTAGAGGAGGATGCGCTTCATTCGTGTTCTTAGAAGTTGAAACAAATTCTTCTCTACTAGGGGAGAGCTCCATAACTTTTCTCAGAATACTTATGGCTTTTGCAGAGGTCATGAAGAGGGCTGTTGTATTAACTTCAACACTGACTGGAACCATTTATTCTGTCCACATGAATTTTAAAAAGGTAGAGTGGCAGCTTCTGTGAGAATAGTTAAACACAGCAGTATGGAAACCATTACTACACCAAATCACCTAGACTTTTCTTCATGGCAGGTACTTTACCTTGCTAACTTAAGCTCCTTCTTTTGTTTTTCCAAATGTTAAGGTGAAATTGAATTGCCTGCTTAGGGTGTATGGAGGTAAAGGAAGCCTCTTCCATTTAATGTTGCTTGTGTGGATTTACATGTTACAACTAGTGGCCACCATCAGGATACTGCCTAAATGATTTGAAGGTTTCTTGAGTTGGAATTAATGTGTGCCATTGTCTTGAATTTGCAGCTTCTAGCATAGAAATCTACCACTATGTGGAGTTCTTGGTAAATCTGTATAGTGTTATTTCTGGTTTAATATCTGAAACTCATGTTTGCTCTGTGATTCTTACATAATTAGAACTACCAGCTTTGCTCATGATGGTTATTACCTACTAAACTTGTATAAGTAGAGGGAAAGGAGTATTTAAAAAACAGTTGTCTCTAGTTTTGGTTCCGTTCCATAACATTCTGTTTGTCTGTTGGTGGCTTATCTGCTTCAGGGATTTCAGATTTTCTGAACAGCAAAGAAATGGATAGCAACTGTACAATACTTTTCAATCCAGGGTGAACACACATCGTCCCAAAATTGTCCTTTTGGAAAGCCAAAGCCTAGTAAGGGGCTTACAAGAATGCTCCCACTGTTCAAAGTCTTGGAGCAGTATTTCTGGCCTGAAGCTACCAATGTGTAGCTGCTTGGGAAGAAACTGGCAGAACATCAGCTGTCCAAGCTAAGACTGCTTTTTGCTCATTGCAAATCTGCACCAAGGAGGGGGGGAGTTTACTTCTTACTCCAGGTTGGAACAATGGCAAAATACCATTATTTCACTTTGACTTGACAGTCTGCCAGCTTAAGTCCTTGAAACTTTCAGCTTTCCTTGTGTTTTAACAGAATCAATCAAGCCAATGCAGCATTTTATTTTCAAAGTAAAGGTTTGCAGTGGCTGAACTTTCAATGCAAGTGTTCAAAGCAGCATCTTAAGTAGAGTCCTAATCTCTTTCTCTGCAGCCAGAGCCCCACAGCTGAGAATGGAGATTTCTCTTCAAAGTAGCCATCTAAGAACTTAATTACTTCAGCAGAACTAACCAGTGCTGCTGTGGAAGGAAGCTGTCTTGCCCTGGCTGCTGCTTCCTCCCTCCTCATCTGCTCCTCCCATGTGTTAACTTGGATGTTTGTACAGAAGTCATAAACCAGATGGAGTAAATGATTAAGACTTTTTCTGAGAATTCATTTTAGTCTGGATCAGTTCCTCGAGCTGGTTGACTGAGCAGCCATATGGTATACAGACCACCTCCTGCACCAGCACAGGTGGCCAGGAAGAGGCTGATGCCATTTCTTTTGGTTGCACTGCTGACTTAGGCCAATTCTGTGTGCTGTTGGAATTGTAGCTCTGTATCCTTTACCTCTTTTCTGGCAGGTTTGAGTTTTGGTTTGGGGATTCAAACCTTCACATTCATCTTCATACACAACTGCACTTCCAATTTATCAAAGCCTAATAGTTAAAAACCAGTAGTACTTTATCCTAATAAGGCTTTCGTGAGCACTTGAGACACTTGGCCCCTTTACCTTGTTTAGTTAAAAAAAAATAGCAGCCACCTTTTCCTTCCAGGCCTCTAAATCAGCTATTTGAGCTGTCTGCAGTGAGCACATTTTTGTGTGTGTAGAAAAATGCACAGTTCCTTTTGAGCCATCAAATTCCTTGGTTTTTAAGAAACGTTATCTCTAGTATTACAGTAGTAATTCATTATTTCTGGAATGTGCATTGGAAGGGAGGAAATTGCTTTGTAATCCTTGGTATTGCCCTTCCTTCTTCAAGTGGGTTATTTCAGATGTAGGGGGTTGCCAGCCTTATTCACTTTGACTGAATAAGGTTGAGCAGCTCCCTCAGTGCATCCCTACAGCAGGAGCCTGCAGCAGGCATTTGGCAGCGTGCAGATAGGACAGTGACCTCTTCAGCAAGCATCCCTTAATGGAAGCAAATGTCTTTAATAAGACACTTTCTTGTCACTGCTAAGCAAATCATTTTAAGGAATGGCACAAACAGAAGCAGCGTTTCCCTCCGGTCTTTTGCTTGTCCCTCTGTGGTCCGTGGGGGCACACAGCAGGGTCATGGAATGTGGTAGCTGGTTTGCCTGTCTAGGCTCCAGCTAACATTGAGCTAAACTGTGCGAGGAGCAGGAAGGCTGATTGCTTTCCCTGCCCTCTTTTCCTTCTCCTGTCTGGTTACTGGGTTTTTGACTTTTAAGAATTGTCTGGTTTTGTATTCCTTCAATGTTTTGACCTTGTTATCTTTCAGTGTTTTGAAGCTATCATCTTACAAAAATACCAAAACAAATAATCTTACAGGCTCTTTCTTTTGAGCCTGTTCTGTAAGGTATCATACTTTGTGCAGTGTATCATCTTTTGTAAAGATTGTACATTGTTAGGAGTTAATGCTTTGAATATAATAAGCCATACTGAGTAAATTTTAAATTGGGTGAACTGTGAGAGTGAAACAAGTGTATTATCTTTCAGACAGAGCACAGCCTTGACTTTGAATAGTGTTCCTACAAAGTCACAGGCAGAAAGCTCTGGCTAGATCTTGTGACATTTCTGGAAAGAGTGGTCTGAGTTTTCACAGTAATCTCTTAATATGTGGTATTTTAGGATTAAAAACAAGTTCTAAGTGTAGCTTTATTATATTGCTTAAAATCTCTTTATTGTCTCTGCATTTGTGCACTCAGAATACTTGAAGACTACACTCATGCAAACTTAGTGCCTTTGAATGTCTCTAAATTTACTGCAAGTGGGAATATAGCACTAAGGTATTACTGCTCATTGCTTCTGTAATCCCTGTGGAGTGCTTACTATCTGTTATTTTTAAGATCATTTACATCAGTTCAAAGCAGGTTGAAATAATTTTTAATTGAAAAGAGATTGTGTTAAGAGCATCAGTAGAAGTTGTGTTTTTCTTAGAAAAATAATTGGGGTTTTTTTCTTAGAAAATCTACAAATGGTTGAATTAACATTGTGGATTTTGATGGAATGAAATTGATTTCCTGTTTAGGCTAGAATAACCACTGGCGGTGCTCCTTTGTAAAACTGGGATGGCTTTAGAACCAGTTCAGGAACAATTTTTATTTTGTCAAGCTTAGTGCTGCCACAAGAAATCTGTGAAACCACACATCTGTTGCACATTGATTTAAACTAATTTAAAATCACTAGGTCGAATTTTAAATACTTTACCAGTGACTCAAGTTTTATTCTAACACAAGTCTGAGATGTTTAACTGAGACAATTTGCCCAAATTCAAGGAACTGTTTTCCATTAGGGAAGGCTGGTTCCCAAAGAAACCTCTGCCTCCTGGAGCCACCTGGCAGTTTGTCCAACAGGCCGTGTCAGCTGGCTGGCAATGGTGATGTGATAGGTGCTGCATCGACTGCTCATGTTTCTGAGCAGAACTGACAAGAATGGGGATATATAAAGCTAGTACCATTAAGCATGACACTTCAGGATAAGCATCCATGTGGGTTTTTTGTATTTTTGATGAGTTAAAATGGTTAGCATGCAGCCCCTTTGCCACCTGTGCCCAGTAAAACAGCATTGCTGGTTTTATTTGGAATGAAGACAAGCTTCAGAGGGCTAAATGAGCTAGTGTTTCAAGTAAGGTTTTGTTAAAGTTGGATAGCCCTTATTCTAGCAACTTTACCTTGCATTTGCTCTGTTAAGGCCTTGCACAGAACAAATTAAAATAGGTTTGACTCTCTTGGGTTTGTAGGCTTGCTAGGAACATAATGCAGAACAAAAGAAATGAGAGTAAATGTTACAGTTGCAAAAGAACTGTACTTGTGCTTTGATCTTCATCTGGTATAAATACTTTGTACTTGCCACTCTGTTGCTCTCTGAAAAGGTTACTTTTATGGAATCTCAGTGGCAATAGCGTGGCCTAACTTTAAAAATGTTTCAGAGGAGAATGGAAACTAGTAATACTTGGGCTCTTCTGCCATTGCTCTGGAGTTTCTACCTATGAATATTAACTTTTAATATCCACCTAGTGACTGCTCAACCTTGCAACTTTTCATTGAAGCACATGTGCATCACATTTCAATATTTTTCTTCCTATTCTGTATGTAAAGCTTTACTATAAATTCCCAACATTTTCTGTTAAATCTTACTGCTTTCCTGGACTTGAATCTAACACGGAGAAGCAAATGATTCTCCTCTGTTCTGTTACTGTTAGATTTCTGAGAGGGGTGTGAGCACATTAAATCCCTCAACTCCTCTTGGATTTCTGAAAAACAATGATGATTATTTTAGGGAAGTGCTGACCTACTCTTTTAATAAAGAACTTGTCTTGTATTCCACTTTCCCATTTTTAGAATCATGGTTCATATTGCTCTTGCTTCACAATCATATAACATCCTTGTGGAGAGTACAGCAGTTGCTTACCTGGAAAAGTAATATTAGAAAAGTGTATTTTTAGCTGCCTTTTGATGTGATGTAGCAGCTGGAAACAAGGAGGAGAGACAGTATGTGGGGATCTGACAGCACTGCCAACCACAACTTGGGAACCACTGTTTTGGACTTGAGACCAAAATGTGGGGAAACCATTTCATAGGCTTGATTTTCCCCATTGTGCCTGGCACTGCAATGATCCAGATACTGTGGCTTTGCTCTTGGTTGTCAAAAGTTTTATTTAAGAGTCCTCCCTATGACTCTATGTGACAAATGTTGTTAATGTAGAAAAAAAGCAAGTTCTGCAAAGCTTTTTATATTAATATGCATTAAAAATAAATAAAGAGCAGGCAGTTACATGGACACATTTAGTAAATAGTGAAATATCCCTTTTCACAGAAATAAATAGTAAAATATCCCTTTGTCAGTGACTAATGGTAAATGTCTAAATGAAAAGATATTCTAACTATTAACAAAATTTCTGCTTTTCCCTTTGTAGTAATCATGTCCACAAGTCAAAGAAGGAATCTGGCAAGTTCATGTTGAGGTATATTCTCAAGACAAGACACAGTGACTCATTTGCTTTTCTGGGTAAGAAAGGTATCTTTATTCTCTTGAGTGTGACAAAAAGTACTTAACCTTTTAAATGTAACTTCTGAAAAGTACAGTCTGTCAGGCCAGTACGCTGGGGGGGTTGTGGGTGGAGTGTTTGTTGGTTTTTATTTTTATTTGTTCTTGAAGTTTTCTGGGCACGTGTAGAGAACTTTCCACTGTCTAACAGCTTTAAGATGTTTTAGACTAGTAGTGCAAAGGAAGAGCAATAAAGAGCAATTTCAGAATAAAAGGCACCACTGAATAGCATGTGATTGTTTGGTTAGAAAAGTAATTCCAGTTCACTGTCACAAAAACGTGTACATTTTCTAGCCTGACTTGCCAAGGGAATGAAGTTTATATAGTATCTCATTCTTTTCTCTTCTCCAAAATTTTAAGCATCTCTCTGACTAGGAAGAGAATAAAAAGCCTACAACTTGAGACAAAAGTGTAGAAGTCAACCTTATATATATTGTGTTGACAGGCTGGCAGCCAGCAGACATGTGCTCCCTCATGGTCAGCATGGATATTCTGAGACACCACAAACAGCTATGATCATTGCAATGACATGATATGTGTTGGATGCTTCTGCAAATCTCTATGGGGTCAGACTTTAGTCGTTCTGCTGCTCCTAGAATTTCCCCAGCTTGATCCAGACAACTCCAGAAAGAAAACAATTTTAGGATTTTTTATTTTAATCAGGAAGACATTCTTTGCTCATTTGCTTACAGTCTTTATGTGTACATGGAACTGTGTAGCATCTCATATGTGTAACATTGCTCTGCAATAATAACCACGTGGGTGCTGTGCAGGTTGTCCTTAGCACTGTGTTGTAGGTAACCTGTACCAGTAACCTTCAGAGACTGGAGGCCTGATTTCCCCCTTCTCCCCAGCTCCTTCATCCACACTCAATTCTTAAGGTCTTACTTAGTGCAGTTGGTACCTGGCTCGCTGGGTTTGCTGGATCCATCTGGTGACAGTGAGAAAGAAAGCTTTTGTTTTTTGTTCCTATCACAGTCAGGTGTTTCACATTCATTCCCTTCCATGTTTCTCATGTAAGCTGTGCCTCTGACTCTTCCCCAGTCTCAGTGGATTCTGCTATAAAGTTGTAGGCTTACAGCTATGCTCCTGTTATAAGGACTTGTAGGCTGGGTCACCAGAGCACTGCCTACTTGTTTATCATCCACTTTGTCATGAGCCCCAGTGCATTTAGTCACTGCTTCAGATTCCTCTCCAGTTATGAACAAGAAGAAGTGCAGCAACAGAGGAGTGTTGCTGCAAAATAATATGTTTCCAAAGAACAGAGCAGTTTCCATAAAGAGTTAAATTAGATAAGATGACGTATTTTAGTCTTTTAGGTTTAGCACTTCTCTCAGAACTTAATTAGATCTAATTTAGTTTGGCATTGCTGGACTTTTTTTAGTACAGAATTAGCCTGTTTCTCTCTTTCCTAGGGCAGTCCTGTAATTTTGGCAGTCTTGTTCCAATTACCAAACTCACTTTCTAAAGATGTAGTTTGAGAATACACACTGCTAATGTTTTTATCTTTCTGCTGTATCTTCATGATTCACTGTCATCGTGTTTCTGCTGTGGAGCTGCTTTCTTTTTAAGTGTTCTTACTAAAGATAGAAAAGCTCCTTGGGCTCTTTCATTCTTTTAAACCTTAAGTAATAAAGCCAGACCATTGGTTGGGGTTTTTTCAGCTGTTTCATATGGCTTATATTAAGGTGTCAGAGACTTCATAATTCTGAAATTGTCTTTTGGTGATTGTGTCATCTAATAATGATGAATGCTTCCCCCCCCCCCGTTTCTATTTTTGTGCTATATCTTGGAATTTATGTGGTCTGCAGCTGGAGCTTTTGTATTTACATGGTGTATCTGGACATTTGCAGTGCACTTGTTGGATTTTACTAACTGCTCTCCTAGTTTGGAGTGACTTGAACAGTTCTTATTCAGGATTTGTTTTCCTGCTGCTTACTGGAAGCTTATCAGGGACTCATACCTAATATATTACTTAAAAATTCTTCCTAAAATGAAGAATTTTAGCCTGTATTTCTTATTCATGAAATACAACTATGCAGACCTACCTACATGCCTACAGAAAAATAGGAGAGCCTAGTTGTAAATGAAATGTTTGTAATTTCCTAAACACTTTCTTTGTGGTGATTTTTGTAAACATTCATTTAAAAAATACTCAAAAAAGATGGATATTTTTCTAAATATCAAAATGGTGTGATGCATCTTGCTTCCACATAACCCTAGAAAGACTAGGGCACTTTTTAAAATGTATTGCATTCAGTTAATAATAGTAATCTTGGGTCTATAACTTAATTGATAACTGAAGATGTATCCTCATATTTTAAAACTATATTTTAAAACTATATTTTTATTTTAATACTTCTTCTTCTCTTGAATTTAGATAACATAATCCATGGATAAAGTGGGAAAGATGTGGAACAATTTCAAATACAGGTGCCAGAATCTCTTTAGTCATGAGGGTGGAAGCCAAAATGAAAGTATAGTTGTGAACTCCAGCAATTGCTCCTCTGGTAAAGAGAAAGCCATCCAGATAACAGACTTGACTCAACAACAACCCAGCAGCCCTTTGAGAGAAAACATTGCTTTGCAATTAGGCTTAAGTCCTTCAAAGAATTCAGCAAGACGGAACCAAAACTGTGTCACAGAAATTCCTCAGATAGTTGAAATAAGCATCGAGAAAGAGAATGACTCGTGTGTCACCACGGGAGCCAGGCTTGCTCGAAGGGACTCTTACTCTCGCCATGCTCCTTGGGGTGGGAAGAAGAAGCATTCCTGCTCTACCAAAACACAGAGCTCCTTGGATACTGACAAAAGATTTGGTAGAACGCGCAGTGGTTTGCAGAGGAGGGAGAGAAGGTACGGGGTGAGCTCAGTCCATGACATGGATGCAGTATCCAGCAGGACAGTCGGTAGCCGTTCTCTGCGGCAGCGTCTCCAAGATACTGTTGGGCTGTGTTTTCCCATGAGAACTTACAGCAAACAGTCCAAACCTCTCTTTTCTAACAAAAGAAAGATCCATCTCTCTGAACTAATGCTTGAGAAATGCCCTTTTCCTGCAGGCTCAGATCTGGCCCAGAAGTGGCATCTGATTAAACAACACACAGCGCCCGTGAGCCCTCATTCAACTTTCTTTGACACGTTTGATCCTTCCCTGGTTTCCACAGAAGATGAAGAAGACAGGCTCAGAGAGAGACGTAGACTTAGTATTGAAGAAGGGGTTGATCCCCCTCCCAATGCCCAAATACACACTTTTGAAGCTACAGCACAGGTAAATCCATTGTATAAACTGGGACCAAAGTTAGCCCCTGGTATGACTGAGCTGACCGGGGACAAAACCGTAACACCTCCAGGGAACTGTGACTCCGAAGAGGACACGACGACGCTTTGCCTGCAGTCGCGCCGGCAGAAGCAGCGTCAGATGTCAGGAGAGAGCCACGGCCATGTCAGCAGGCAGGGGGCTTGGAAAGTGCATACTCAGATCGATTACATCCACTGCCTCGTGCCAGACTTGCTCCAGATCACAGGTAACCCGTGTTACTGGGGCGTCATGGACCGCTACGAAGCAGAGGCACTTCTGGAGGGTAAACCCGAAGGCACTTTTTTGCTCAGGGATTCTGCGCAGGAGGACTACCTCTTCTCGGTGAGCTTCCGCCGCTACAACCGCTCGCTGCACGCGCGCATCGAGCAGTGGAACCACAACTTCAGCTTTGACGCCCATGACCCCTGTGTGTTCCACTCCTCCACCGTTACGGGGCTTCTGGAACACTACAAAGACCCCAGCTCTTGCATGTTCTTTGAACCGTTGCTTACTGTATCTCTGAACAGGACCTTCCCCTTTAGTCTGCAGTATATCTGCCGGGCAGTGATCTGCAGGTGCACTACGTACGATGGAATCGATGACCTTCCTCTACCCTCCATGTTGCAAGACTTTCTAAAGGAGTATCACTATAAACAAAAAGTCAGGGTGCGATGGCTGGAGCGGGAACCTATAAAAACAAAGTAAATGGAAATCAAAATAAGCTTCTGGAACATGTTTTTTTTTTTCTGTGTATTACAGTTTAACTGCAGCAAGCGCACCGATGACGTCTAGCTTTTCTGCAATACCCTATTTAAGCTGAGTGTTAGTATCCTGTCAGATGCTGCCTGCTGTTAATCAAACTAAGTTGTGATGCCTCTTGGAAACAATAAGCAGACACAATTCTGCACGTTTTTCATTAAGGCCTAATGAAAATATTTTTGCTAATTTCTAAATATTTTGTTTCCCTTTTATAGCTGTAGTAATTGGATGAAGAAACTACGAGGCATTTCCCATGGGGCATTCATGTAATGCTGTTAAAGGAAGGCTTTATTGGAGGGGCATTTTTGCTAATATTTGAAGTATTTTTTTAAAATTCTCTTCTTGAAAACTTTCCTCAACTCAGAGTAATAATTTAGCTCACAAACAAGTTTCCAAATACTAGTCAATATTGTCTTGTGATGAAGAGCAGTTTGTTAGAAGCGGTCCATTAAGAGTTAATGGTGCTTTGATGCTAACAGATGAATCATGCTTTTCACAGTGTATAAGGTTTCCTAATCATTAAGACTTGAATATGCCTGCTCAGTACTGTAATTCTGTTAGAAACACTTGGAGATTTAAGTGGCATTGTTAGCAAAAGTAATACTGTCTCAGACAGTTAAAAATACCTTCCAGTGTGAATTGCTGCTTCTGTGGCAGGACACAGAATTAGATTATTGCTGTGAAACAGAAGGTTGTGGGTTTTTTCCAAAACAGATTTTGGTGGCCTGACTGCTAGTAACTTACAATGGAAGGTAATAGTGACAAGAAAAAAATGTTTAATTATTTAAAGTCATCTCATATTTTTATGGAGAACATGACAAGTGGTTGAATTATTATAATCAGAGTACAAAATCTGACATATCTGGAACAAATGTCAGGTTTCAAAGGTACTGGTACACTTTATTTGTAAATATCTTTCCATCTGCGCTTTTTAAAATGTTTTAAAGTAATATGCACTGATGATAGTTTCAACAGATTACTTAGAAACAAGATTCTAACTTCTGTTTGCTTATTTACTTGGAGATGGAACTTAAAAGTAGTTCTGTCTTAGATATTTTGCACTAAAATTTTGTTGGAATGCCCTGACCCTTGTTTAATGTTTTGTACCAATTCTGAGTGCTCCCTAGTTTCTTTACCAGCTGCTACAGTATTTTATTTCTTACTTCTCTATGGCAGTGACCTGTGCGAGGTAGGAAACATTTTGGCTGCAAGTACCAATAAACGTTATTCTTGTATGCTACACTAACCCTTCTATTGATGTATTTTTCTGCTTGCTGTGCCTTGTTCTGGCTTTTTGTGCTAATAAAGTACAGTATGTTCAGTGTTATACTTGTATATCTGCTCTGTTTTTATATATTCACGTAACTTGTAGCAGTTAAATGAATTTTTAATAGGCTTTTCTTAGTATTTAGGATAGGTAATGCACAAGTACTGTGCAGTTGAGTATTAGTTGGTCAGCACACCATATTCCTGGGTTTTGTTACAGCAACTTGACAGTGTACACCATTGAATAATGTTTCTGTAGTCACTGCAAGGTAATGGACTTGTCTGCAGGCATAGAGCATTTTACAGGTTTTTGTAATGCAAAGGATAAATGTTAAGCAAAAAGTGTTCAAAACCATTATTTATCCCCTGTAATGGTTGCTGAAGGTGTTTCAGCTTGTATAGGTAACGGCTAAGGTTAATATTTTGATACTCCCCACTGAGGAATGCTTATTCCTGTAAATTGACAGTACAGCAGCGGCATTTGTTCACTTTTAGGCTATTTTGATAAATAGATGTACACACAAGCTGGCCAAATGTCCTGTTTTTACCAAAGAATACTGTCAAATTATATTGGGGTATTTTTTAGTTAAAAGAAAACAAATTCAAGAGTGGAGAGGTGCAATTTTTGTTCTATCAAATATTTATCCCAAGCTATGATAAACCAAAGTATTTGACAACTTCATCTGAACCTAAGTAATGTATACATTTATGTTGGTAGAGCCTAAAGCTTTTACATCAATGGTGTCGTCATTATTCCTGAACTCACAATGCACCTGAAGAGCAATGATTTAAATAATTTTGTAATGACTGGAACAGCACTACATAAAAGCTTGTACTGCGAGGGGTTAATCTGAAGCACCCAGAAAGCACTTTAAAACATGTGTTTATATGCTTGTGGAAAGTTTGTGATCCTGTTATGCATTCTTTGTAGTAGATTATCTTCTTTCATGTGTTAAAAAGCTTCAACTGTTCAAATGGATCTTTGTTTAGAATATGTAAATACTAAATTTATGTAATTATGTGTACAACTGTGCTAATGGTCTCTTTAAGTTCTGAATTGTGTGTGTGTGTCATTGGATATGCAACTCTTGGTTTAAAATCTGCTCTAAGCATAAAAAGAGGAAAAAGTCACCAGCATGAAATTGCACCTAAGTGTACCTTCGCTGTGTCGTTCTCACTGTTCCCTCAGTCGGATCTGAATGCCAGATGAGTTTACTTAAATTCTTGCTTTCAATATTAGTGTCATACAGTCAGCCTGCAACCAAGCTCTGTCCCGGGGTAGGGACCTGTTTTTCATTACACCCGTTGCAGTTGCTTGTCATGAACTAGCTGTGACATTGTCAGTGTGGTCAGGAATACACATTAATTTAATTTTTAATCATGTGGTGGAATCTTTGGGAAAGAAAAAAAAAATAAAAACCCCAAACCATTATCTCAAAGTTTGCTCTTGCATTTGTATAAATAATCTTTATGGGGAGATTTGCTCCCCTAAAACACACAAAAAAGGAATGATCTATTTCTCTACAACTTTTTTAAAGCTCTGCTTCACTGAAATATACAGAATAATTTGCTGGTGTGGTTTTGCTAAAATGAATCACTTTTAAAATTTTGGTGGACTTGAATGTTGACTGTTGCAGTGTATTTCCTAATGAATACATTTTCAGTTCTAAAGGCACTAAAATGCTGGTAGGTGGAGAATGCAAATTGTTGATATCTCATTTGTGTTTCTCATTCTGGTTTCATTTAGAAAATCTTAAACATGTCTTAAAGGGGTGCACAAACCACAGCTTTAGTTTTTTTCAATTTAGCAGTAGGATTCAATGTAAAAAGGTACACTTGTATTATTCCAATCTAATTTGTTTATGTGACAGATGAGGTTTTGAGCCTCAGTCTTGTCAAGTGTTTTTTTTGAGGTGATTCTCGTTTCAGCAGAAAAAGCCATAGAAGGTGCTTACTCTGTAGGAAGGTTTTGTGAGGAATCTTACAAAGATATTTTATATCCCTGTGGAACTGAAGAAAGGAAAATATACTATATTTTGAGTATATAGGAG
This sequence comes from Dicaeum eximium, assembly GCA_013396995.1. Classification (NCBI taxonomy): domain Eukaryota; kingdom Metazoa; phylum Chordata; class Aves; order Passeriformes; family Dicaeidae; genus Dicaeum; species Dicaeum eximium. The sequence goes on from VWZP01006399.1 coordinate 116,006, forward strand.
GGTCTATGAGTTTAGGATCTTTTACCAGTTTTATCAGGTCTATGGTGTTTATCAGTTTTAAATGCATAAGTCTTGAAAATTCTTGTAAGACAAGTATACTTGTCCAGATAATTTATTTGTCAGATGGAACTTCTGAAGAAAGTAAGTTACTAATTAATGATTTGCATTCATGTACTTTTAACTTTTATTTGCATTTGAGGACTTGCTGCTTACAAAATGATAGTCCTTAAATCAGAAGCATAGAGTTGTAAAAAGATGTGTCTGTTTATCTGTAGTGTTTGACAATATGAAGTCAAGCCTTACAGATGTCACTCAAATCCTTAAGTCCATATTTAACTTAAAGGTTTGGCACTACTTAGGAACAAGCAAAGATTCTGAATTTCTGTGATAAAAAACCTGTTTGCTCCAGTCACCATGTGCAAGCCAAAATATTTGCAGAATGCTTTTCTCTTAAAGCTTTTCTCTGCTGCAGAATTGCATGTAAGACAGTTGTCATTGTCAGGAGTTGCTGAGTACCAGAGAGATGTATCTGTAGACATCATGGTTTTTGTTTTTTTCAAAGCTATCTTGAAAGACAGTATATAATGGAAAAATATGAACTGAATCTTAGTTGATTCTTTTTAAAATAGAAAGAATTTATATTTCTCCATTTAAGACACTTAAAACTCATATTTAAAATTATGAAAGCACTTTTTGAGCCTCATTTTCTGAAAATTTTGTTGTGAAGTGAGCACATATGTGCCAAACTTTAGTCTGCAAGTATCTGGCACGTGTATATTTATATGTTAATAAGATGCCTCTAAGCATGTTTACATTCATGCTCTTTTTTGAAGCTACTGAAGTACACCAATATGGTGAGCATTAATATATTGGAATTCTAAAAATTCTGTCTGTTTTCTGTCTGTGTGTGGCGTGCTTTGCAATTAAAAGGACTATTTTATTTGTATCTTCACCTGCACTTACATATTATGACCAATTGATTGGTGTGTTTTTTCCTGCTGTTGTCACACTTACCTAAAGTTGTGTCTGGACTGTGACCAAAGGAGATTTTTCATACTTGTTTATTTTTAAGGAGAAATCAAATCAGTTGGCTTTTAAAGTATTAATTCCTATGGAGCAGGGTATAACACTGCTAATTGCTCTCCCTTTTTGCAGTATTGATGTACAAAGAATCATTTCACTTGACCATGAGCTGTATCTGCTGAATGTAGTTGACTTTAAATGTCTGAATTGTAAGCATTTTTTTAAATCGAAAATGCTCCTGATGAGGACTTGGAAAAGAAGAAGGTTTGATGTTTTTATGTCAAGATACATAAAGTGAATGTTTTGCAATGAGATAAGGATCTCTTGAAGATGCTTTTTAGAAGTTTTCCCCTGTCACTGTCTTAAATCAAGACTCTTTAAAAAAGAAAAATCAAAACCCAAACAATCTCTTGATGACTTAAACCCTACAATCTTCTGAAAAGTGAAAAGAAATCTGGTGCTTTTACTTAATTTGCTTGCATGTTGCCAGATTGATTTAAGAATAGTTGTTTCAAGAAGCAAATTAAATCTGTTATTTCAATGAAGCATTGCCATTTATGATTTTATAAAATACTCAATTTACAAAATTGTCTACCAACAGGATGTTAACCTGATTCTGTATTTGTTATTATCAGGGTAACTACTGTGTGTGTGCTTTTCGAGCTGAGTAAGTGTTCACTTGGTAAATTGTCATTAAGGCTACAGCTGTTACCAGCGAGGTTCCCTAGGGCCAACACAATCACTTTGAGCTGAAGCTCCTGGTGCTTGACCCCTTTTTGTCTTCAGTAGGAAAAAAAGTGTGTAACTCTGTGCAGTACAGCTCGTGTTACAAATTTCCATGTTAAGCACACAGCTATGCTGACAAGCAGAAACATATTTGAACTTGCTTGTCTGGAGTAAAGCAACCTCTCTGACTTCTCAGCAGGAGCTGTAACTTGGTGGCACGTTGGCAAAGAGGAAGCAGAAGCAGGTTTTGCTCTTCCCTGAGCAGCTGTTAAACTGAACACGGGGTGTGCTTCCTGTGCATAGGGTATCTGAGCTCCTTAGAACCTGACAATTTCAATACCTTCGCAAGGTGCAGAAGACTTGGCTGCTTTGTCACTTCTTGCTTTCGTACATGTAGTTTTGCAAAAGCTTGAAGAGATATATTTATTAAAATGGAATCTATGTAGTCACCAACTGTATAAGCACTGCTTTGTAATATCTTTACAAAGATATCGAATTCTTACACAATTATATTTAAACTGTTTTGGGAAAATGAATAATGACACTGTGGGCACAAATTAATTCAGATTGCACTATAAACTTTCTTACCAGAAGCCTTCATTCTTATGAAGAACTATGCGATCCCTACACAGAAACTGTAGCTTTGGTGGTGCGCTCTTTGGTAGATGTCCAAAAACGCAGCATCCAGACGGTCCCTGGACCTTTCCTGACATTCCAGTAGAAGGGGCCTGGCAGGCCCGCTGGGCACTCGAGGAGTTGGTTGGCAAGCACGCCGTGCTGAGCGTCACCCGATGCCAGCACCTTGTATAACTCTGCTGGTTTAGGTCTCCCCAGCTTAGATGTTTTTTAACTCACTGCAGCTTAAATGTTTCTCCACCCTGCCTAATTTGTCTGTGTTATTTGGTTGCCAAACTGTCTTGCATCTTAATAGAGTAAGAAAATAATGTGATTTATGGCTACCCAACCAGTGTATTAAGTAATAGATGGCTCTGTCTTAATAAACGGGGTAAAAACTGCCATATTGTTTTCTTTTTATATTTGTTTGGGAGCAAAAAGTTGTGGGTTTAATGAGTTTATTTTAAGTCCACGCTATAAATGCATAGTTTTACAAATACTTAGTTGCACATGTCAAGAACAGTAAGTAGAAAGTAATAGTAACTCATGTTAATTAGTATCCTTTTCTGTTTCATCTAAAATACTTGAGTGAAAAGATCCACAAACTGACAGTTTTTGTCTTCAGCAGTTTTATCACTCTCTGAAATTCATCAATTAGTTAGCGAGTTTTCACTTCAGTCACTTAAAGTGTTTGTCTCTCCAGCTGTGGGCGAAGACATGTTTTTGTGACATAAACGTGTCTTCTAGAGCACATTGAGCACAAACTAAGGAACAGATGTAGATGTCATCCTGTAAACTGAGGGTGTTTCTCCTCTGTGCCTGATGGGAGCTGCTCTGAAAGCAAATTAGTGCAAACCCTATAGCTAATTATGAAAACTGAGCAAAATGCTGCTGGTGAGCAGTTATAGCTGGGCACAACCATGTGACAAGGCAAGGAAGTATCGTGGGCTGCTCTGTGGAACTATTTTGGGCTTCTTAATTTGTTAATGATATATTTTCTAGACCACTGCTCCTAAAAATACATTTAGTCTAGGCTCCATTGGAGTATTTATATCTCATCCCTGGTGAACTAATAGAAAACTAAAACCCTGAAAACAAACCATGTGTTTTTGGCTGTTTTATATAGAGATTGCCCTGGAGATTTAGCTTCATTGGTGCATGGAGAGGTCTACATGTCTTAAACTCACCTGAAATAAATCTGTAATTGATTAAGAAATGAAAGTTATGGAAATTGATTTGCCTGTTGTAGTGGTGGATCTGAAATATTAAGCTCTAATTCTGTAAAACTTATGGCAGATATCCTAACATTATATTAAGTATTTTATGTCTTTAGCTAAGGAAAATACAGGCACAATAATATTTCAGAAGGGTTTCAAAACACCAAGTGTTCTGAAGCTAAAGTTCCAAAAATCAGTATCTTATGCATCACTTTCCTAGGGAAGGGGATTTTAGTAGTCTCTTGGAAAGCTGTTGTGTTGTGACTTGGCAGGTATCTAGAAGAGAAGTTGTGCAGAGGAGAATCCGTTCCTGTAGGGTTTTTCTTGGGCTTCTAAGTGCCCAGTAAGCATTTATTTGGTTACCTAGATTGAATGCAGGAGCTCTAAGCACAGTAGAGATTGCTGAAGTGACATTGCTGCCTCTGACCACAGAGGACCTGGACAAACATATCCATAAGAAAGGTTTGTGTTGTCACTTCACCTCTGAGGCAGCTGGTGGTGTGAGGAGTGTTAGTGTGGTTTCACATCTGAGCTTCCCAACATCTAGATAGCTTGGGTGTGGATGAAGTAATGTTGGCATGACCTGCTTGTGAGACTCTTTTCACTTCACTCTCCCATCAGGTGTTGTCGGGTATCTGGGAAGTCAAGGTTTTAAACTTTCAGTGGGGGTTTCTCAGCTTCTCCTAAAAAGTTACCAAATGAATAAAAAATTGCTCTTTACAGGGTTTCTGATCTTCAGAATAGCATTAGTTGTAGCTGTCACCTGTTACTTTAGTAGGAATATGTGAATTCATCTTGATTTCAAGAGTGGGACAAATATTTCACAGGACCACAAAGAACTGCTTGGAATCAGACTGGCTGAACGTGGGGCAAGTGGGATGTGTTGCTGCTCAGGTTTCCCTTTCGTGGAAGAAGACTGATGGGACTTGATTCACCTGTGAAGCAGTTTGTGCTCTGGTGAGGAGCATCGTGTGTGTGACACTCTCCCTTCAGCGAGCAGTAGACCTGAGGTAGGTGTGTGTGTTTGCACTTCAGTGTTTTTGCTCAAGGATGACTGACATGATGTACAGGATATGCAGGTATGCAGTGGTGTGGCACTGAGTGCCATGTGCCCTTTATGGCCTAGCCCAGCCCTTGTTAAGCCTTAATAGTTTGGGTTTTCCCACTTAGAGTGGCATTTGCTCCTTAGAAGCTCCGTTGTGGAGACACTGCCTTTTGCCTCCTTGCTTTTGTCATTTTTTTTTTTGTGTCCAATCTAATAAGGCTGATAAACCTGCAAGCAGTGTGCGAGGAGAATTTCCTGGCATGAGCTGAGGAATTGCTGAGATTGTTATCATTCTGTACTACAGAAGTGCCCTGTTTTATTTATACACCGTTTGTCTTCGGTTTCATTACGTGCCAAGAGGAAAAAAGACAGACTTTCCCTTCAAGTGCTTCCTTGTATAACCATTCATACTACGAGTGTGCACTCGCCTTGATAACTGCAGCTAAATACTTTTCTGCCCTAGGAGTGCTTGTGATGATGCTCTCCTTCCCTCCACCCCCAGCCTGGCACACATGTTGTGTACTCATGGTTGGAGGACACTTTCATCCTTGTTCTTCAGAATGTCCATTTGAGCCTGAGCTCTCCAGCTTTTCTTCTAAACTGCAAGTTTGCTTTCCTGACTTTGTGGGCATGGCTTTGTGTGAAGGCCGTGGCTTAAACTGTTCCAGATGTGGTGGTGTCGAGGCTGACCATCAGAAGAGTGCTGCCAGTGTTTATGCTGTTCAGGAAAAAGCCAGTGGGAAACATTCTGTGAGGAGGGTTTTAACTCAAGTGTTTGCAAGAAACAGCAACAGCTTCAGCTTATTTTATGCCCCTTTTTTTTCCCCCTTTTTTTTTAAATGATTTTAGCCTCATCTTGATTCCATATTTCAAGGAGTCTTAATGTATATGCGGGGTCACCTTAACTAGATTTTTGTTTGCTTGTTTGTTTGTTTGTTTGTTTTGTTACATTGGAGGGTAAAGGAAAAGAAGGGGGAAAGTGCTTGTAAATAGTTCCAGCACAAACTTCGAAAGAGCTATTTCCAAGGCTGGTATCTGTGTCACTTTAAGACCTCCTTAAATTCTCAGGTGTCTGGTATCTCTGGCTGGAATTTAAGACTGGCACTAGCTCCAGAGATACAGTTGCGCAGAGAGGTTGAGCACTGCCCTGAAGCACTACTTGGCTGCAGCCCTTGGTGGATGCCTTGGAAGTCACTTTGCAGCAGGTCATCACTTGCAGCACTCACTATGTGCTTCACAGGCACTGGTGCCCTCCAGAGCTTGCCCCGAGTCCTGCTTTCTGGCAGTTTTAACTTTTCCACAAAGGTTCCATTTCTAATCCTTATGCTCCTCCCAGGACCAGTGCCACCTCATGAAGCACCCTAAGATGGTGTGAGGCTCTGAATCTTCCTTTGAGGAAGGTTCTGAGGCTCAATCTTCCTTTGCTTCCTTGGGGATACCTATTTTAGGTGGAAAGAGAGGGGGTTAGGCACAAGAGTTGATCCCCATTTCTGACCAGGCAGAGAGAATGGATCTAGTGGCCAACCTTGCTTTCCACACCCTGTGGTTAGAGAGCTTTTACTACCCTCCTTTAGCCAGAAGTCTTGGGGTGACAGGAGAGAATCTGACTTGGCATTGGACCCTCCATCCTAACAGGGCCAGTTCTGGCATCCCCCTCGTCATGTGCAAGGTAAGAGATTGTGCCCCTCTGCCTTGCTTAATGGAGCAGGGCTCTCCTCAGGCTGCCTTTTCCTGGAGTACAGAGATAATGTCTGTACCCATATCATGAGCAATTTGCACTCTGAGCAGTGAGCTGCCTTCAGTTTTGTGTGAGGAGAATTTCTGCAGTATAGTTGCCCCCTCAGGTTGTTTCAAAGGGTTCCTCTTGATTTTCTCAAGACACTGTCTAGTCTTACTATGTCCATTTTAACTTGACTCAGTAATAGCTTATAATTTGTTGTGGTACAGCAAGTTTTGCCAAAAATAACTAAGCAATAACTAATCAGTAACAATCAAGTAGACACTGATCAACAATGTGCTTCAGAGTTGCTCACAGTATTTTAAATCAGCATCTCCACTCAAATCTCTATTCATTGCCCTTAGTCATATGGTCCTCAGTATTAAATCATGACTTTGCTTTTCTGTTGGGAGATACCCTAATTAACAGCAGCAATGAATGCTTAAGCCAAGTAATTAGATTCTCTCCTTCAGGTTTAGTCATCACTTCTCTGCAGGGACATGTTCTTCCCTTTCCTTCTGGCACACTATTTGACGTCTGAGCTTCTTCGTGAAAAGTTTGTCTGTGGCCATCTTTGCTGCTGAAACACTGTTTTTCTCCTCCATCCTGCAATGGTTAGAAATCTTATGGATTTAGAAACATTTCCTTTCATTCTCTTTTAATTTTCATCTCTATATATTATTTTAAAACCGCTTTCCTTAGCGAATATTGGAACTGGATTAGACACCTATGAAGATCAGATGGCTGAGCCCATAGCAACCATTCTGCTGGCTGACAAATTGATCACAAGGGTGAGCAATGCCCTTCTAGCTGGCCCTCCCTGCACTGCCTCTCTCTTGACAAAATTGCCTTTTGCATTTGCTTTACTGTTTTATCTGAGTTTGGTTTGTGCTAACTACAGTTTTCCCCAAAACTGCAGATGTATGTATCTGAATAATCTCATTTTATCTTGGAGATTGAGGAACATTTTGGTTTTCTATTTGAACAGCATGAAATTTTTTGGGACCACCTTCCACAATGTAAGTCCAAGTCTCAGCCCTTTTATCTAGAGGTTGTAGAACCAAAGGGCTGGTTGTGACATCACCTATAAAGAAAGTGAGAGGATGAAAATATTAAATGTGGTTTAAATGCCACTCAGCAAAGCTTGGACTTCTCTGGTGAACTAGGTGATGAAAGCAGCTACCTGGAAGAGTGGTTGCATCTTTATCAAGGAATGTGCTGATGTGAGGGCTTCCAGGAATGGTGAGCTTTCAGCAGAAACGTGCCCTGCTCCCCTCTCTCCAAGGGGCTGCAAAATACTGCACCTCATCATTTATTGAGATTCCAGGGATAGCAGGTACCAAGGGGAGGGTCTGTGGAAATGGATGTTGCTCCTGTAAAAACGATGTTGTGACCTCGTGTGTAGTGAACATGTGCTTCAACAGATATATACTTTTTATGGTTAATTATCTGAAAAATTCCAAGCTTATTGAAGTTGTACTTTGGGAGGATGTTTCTCTGTGCCAAGCCAATCTCTTTGCATGGGTGAGGAAAAGACTGAAAGTCTTCAGGCAAATGCCTTCACATAAAGGTTTTTGAGCTAATCAGTAAACATGTAAAAGAAGTTTAAATCTTTCTTACAATGTGTTTATGTACGGAATGACCTTCCAAAGCTGTATTTTCATTCTACAGCTTATTTAACTTGTGCATGTGTATCTCTGTGATGTCCCCACCCAGAACTTACTGTGCAGTTGTTGGTCAGCATAGACATTAGGTGAAAGTTAGAAGGTGTGCTTGGCATGTGTGTGATGGGTTAGTGAATCATAGAACAGGATTGAGCTGGAAGTGACCTGTCAGGATCATTGCATCCCAGCTCCTGTTTAAGCCAACAGGTATTGGAACCCAGGTTAAAAATGACAGGGCTGAGATTACTCCTGTATGAGAACCAGACCTGGATCAGCACGTCACCTACAACTTTCTGTAGGTGAGCTTGTAGATCTAGAAATACAGAATTTGAAGCTGCAGGTTTTAATCATTTGTGTGTTTTGTCTTGATTCAATTGGTTTATTCTACAGTGATTAAATGCTGTTGTGTGAGATGAGAAATTAGTATGAGTTTGCAATGGGCACTTAAGGGAAAGCTTTGAGGGGCTGTTTTGATTTATTGTGAGAATTTGAGTAGGTAGACTCAGAAACAGTGGACTGGGTTAGGCAGCACTGCCTGTATGGTGGGGGCTGGGAAGCATTCATGGAATACCTTGTGGAATGCATGCTCCAGCCCTAGCTCCCCACTCAGCCAGCCCGTCAAATTATTGCAGCTTTTGAGCTGTGTGTTTGAAACTGCAACACGGGGAAGGTGGCCACAGATTGTGCAGGCTCACCTCTTTCCTCAAAATGTCTCACAGCATGGCTGTGAGGCCACAGCTGCTCCACTGGACACTCTCTATAAGGCCACAGTCTTCAAGGAGCACAGCTGTGCTTTGTTCCATGTTGGCATTAGGTCACTGCTCCAAATAAGAGATTTCTTGTTGTGTATTTGTGGAAAGAAAGTTTGAGTCTCTTTTATTCCTTGCTTACCACATCTGGCTTGGGATGCAGTGCTGTTTGGTGGCCTGCTCTGCTGCCTGTGTGCTCTGTCACCTTATCACGCTGTGTGTGGGCTGACTCAGCTCGCTCTTTGCCCTCAACAACTGGCCTGGGAGAGAGTGCCAGCGTTTCCTGTTGCTCTCAGGTCTTCCATGCGTATTTACAGTCAAACTTTTTTAGGATGAGACGTGGTCATCCTGGAGCATGTTTGCCAAAAGCAATCCTACATGGCTGTGGCAAAGGCCTCACGCTCGACTCGTGCTGTGGCAATGTTGAGATGGCCAAATGTTCATCCTGCCGACTTCCAGTGAGGGAAACCAGCTGCAGGGAGGTCACAGGTAACTGTCCACTGTACAAATACCCCAATATTTGGTGTATCAGGACACACCCTAAAGAGTTTTGAACACAATCCCAGCAATTGCTTGTGCAACAGAAAGGCTCTTCAACTCCTCAGAGACGATTAAGATGGGCTGTGTGAACACGGAGCGTGGTAATTCACTTACACACGTTGCCACCTGAACGAGGTCCTGTGTGTCTCTGTATAAGTGTGACTAAAAATGTAGACATATTTAAAAAGTTACTTGGATTTTTTGTTTGTTTGTTTGAAGCTGGCATGGAGACAAACAGTAAGTAATTCACTGCTTTTTATTTCCTGTCGCGATTGTTGAAATTTAAATACACCAGACGTGCTGTTCTGATGATGATGCTTGGTCATTGGGATTTCTGGGTGTTTCGGGGTATGTTTTGGTTTTTTGGGGTTTTTTTAGATTTATTTGTTTTTAAATCTATTTAGTGATGATTTATGTAGAATTTACTTTGCCTGAAACTGTTAAATGGATACATAGGAGAAAACCTGTAGAAACGGTTCTTTTAATATTACAAATTAGTATACATTATGACATTAGCATTTTACACTGCAAACTGGGACATACCCATGTTCCCATTCCTAATGGGACTACTCATTTTGAAATGGAATCTCCTATTTATACCAATTTATTATGTGAAACAGTAATGCCCCTTAATGGCAACATCTGAAAGCTCTATCATGTGTGAAGAGACACATTAAAACCAGTGAGAGTACTGTAGTGTTCTGAGCTATAGAACATTAAAAAAACTATTAACCAAAGAATTTTTCTGTTATCAGAGCTAGAGATAATGGTCAGAATAGGCATCATGTTTACATTAAATTTTGTTTGTGATAATGAAGTCGGACTGATCTAACATTTGTTACTTCTGAGTACAAAAATCCCCAATAGTGTGTTTTTCAAATTTGAGAGTTTCTTTTAGAAAACAAAAATTTAAAGCAATCTGCATTATTTGCAGACTTTTAAAGTCTCTCCTGAAGCCAGAAAGGGCTGAAAATACTGAATTCATCAGATAAAAATTATATTCGTCTCCAGACTTGATAACTTAAATACCAGAATCTGGCTGATGAAACTAAAAGATACTCTTAGAGATTGGCTGAATGCTTTGAAGTAGAGGAGAAAATATTCTGCTAAGTGTGGAGATAAGCAGAGATGTAGTGCTGGTGTAGGATTGCCATTGGCCCTCTTATGGTGCCTACACGACCTAAGTGCTGTCAACAGCTTTCTTCTGTTTTTCATGAATTTAGAGAGAACTCAAATCTGCAAACACCCAAGCTTCTTTGAGAAACTTTAACAGGCCCTGGGGACTGCTGGATGGGTGCAGACTTTATTGCTCCAGCAAAGTCAGTCTGTCACCACGACACTCTAGGGAACTTGCCTCCCCTTGGTGCCTTGGAACAAAAAGCTCCAAGTTTTCTTTGCTTCTTGGCTGTGTGATTCTAGCAAGGTAAAATCTGGACAAATTTGATAGGGGAAAAAGGCCCAGCTTGTATTTAGGCTCGCAGAAGTAGTAGTAAACCCTCCAAAGAAATAATTTCATTCCAGTATCAGAGAATACTGGAAAGCATTATATACACACAGCTGCTATTTCAGGCTATTCCTCCTTGCTGCACCTCAGTTTCACTGACTATTTAAAACTGCTAAACCCCAAAATGTTGGGGCAGCTGCCCACTAGACAAGGACCACTGCAGCTTAGCTGGCCCAAGGACATCAGATGCAATTGTTCCTTGCTCTTAATCCTCTCTCTTGATACCTCCTCTGAAATAACAGTTCCATCTGATCCACAGAGTAGGTATGGGGTAGTTTCCTTCTCTGTGGTGTGTCTGCTGTAAGCCTCTGAATGATCATCTTGCCATGAAGGTTTCTTGCCAGCCCCATCCAAGGAGTTCCCAGATGCATGTTGGGAAACAAGTCAAGCACAAGACTTTGTTTCACTGCTCTCAGTGTCGTGGGAGCCTTGAGTCACGGTTGCTGTCAAAGGTTCTCTCGGCCTGATTTAGGAATTTACTTCAACAGTTGTTTGGTTTTTTTGCTGCTTCCCAACTTTTCTGCATTGATTTTATTCTTTAGAAAATTATAATTTTATCAGTAAGTTTTGTTCCCTCTTTAAATTAGAAAGGATGAGGTAGATGACATCAGGGCATGCTAAATGGACATTTAGCATGGGTATGACCATATCACAGGTCCAAAGCCTGCCCTGACAGTGAAGGTCTTAAAGTTGCATCTATAATACAAATGATTCATGGCTGATTAATTTTATAGTACAGACTTTTAATATTGGAACCTAAATTTGTCAAAATCCATCACTTCTCTTTCAGTTGAACATGTACAGCTGTTGCAAACACTGCTGCATGCTGGTACCAAAAAACACCACATTTTTCTTCTACAGTTTGAACGGGAAATAATGTGGTTTCTCAGATGCCACTTTGAAGCAGGGGGTTTTTATAGCTGGCTGACTTTAATAACTGTAATTGTACATGCAGTCCTGCTCCAGCTGTGCACCCGGCACCATGAGTCACTGTCCAAACCCATCCCTTAGGTTCAAACTGCTCTTACAGAGATGATTCTAAAATACTCCTAAGTATCTTCTGCTCCGTAATTGGGAAGTCCCCTTCTGGTCAGGCAGCTATGTTGTGGCCATTTTAGATTATTTTCCTGGAGTTTGCATAGACATATCCTACATTGCAGGCTCCCAAGTCAAAGCTGGGAGCAGAGGAGCAGGCTGTCCCCAGGGAGCAGTGGCCTGGCCAGGGGTGGGCATATATGGTGATCACATCCCAGAGCACAGCAGACCAAAGTGTGTGGGCCACTGTGTTGGTCACCAGTGTCATCCTCGACCTTCTCCTGAGGGCACATGCTAGCCTGGGGAGCCTTCCCACCACTGCTGCTCACCCCCTTGTGCCTCTTTGCTCTGCTTCTTGTTGCTGTCACTTCAGCATTTTTCCTAGTAGGTTAATTTGCTATAAACATAACCAAGAAATCCAAGAAATTGTACACTTTGTCAGAAGAAGCCACAGTTTAAATGCTCTTGTATTGCATTGTTTTAAATCATACCAGGCTCTATAAATTCCTTTCCATCTCCAAAACTCAGATCTGTTTATTAAATAGCTCAGTATTGTGTGGTGGGGCTGTAAAAAATAAAGAAACTGAGGCAGAAAAGTGACATTCACTTCATCTTGCCGAGTGGCCTGTAAGAGAGCTGTGGCTAAGGAGTTCATTCACTTCCAGATATCTTCGCAGCAGCTTTTGCCATGCTGTAAATAAAGTTCAAATACTTAAATATTTTTAAAATTCCTTTAAAATAATTATAATAAATGCCTTCCTATTTCATACATTTCCTGCCCACATAGCATATTTACATATTACATGTAGCTGGAAGGTATAATTAGAGATCCCTGTTCAGGCACTTGACTCATAGCACCTTTAGCTTTCCACCATAAATAGGCATGTTCAGCTGAGACCGCTCGTGACGTGATGCCTCAGCCTGTGCGTAGAAGGCGCCCTCTGCTACGGATCTCTAGGGCAGATTTCAAAATCAGACTTCTTTTCCATAGCAAAAGGCTGTTTGACTGATTCCCAGCAGATGTTTGCACAGGCTTTGGCCCTGAGCCTGGCCCTCAGCCTACTGCTGGTTTCATCAGGTGGGGTGAAGGTCGCCTTCAAGGCCAAGCAGCCATGGGACATCCTCTAAGTGAAGCGTGGTGAGACTCAGGACATCTGTGTGTGTCAGCTTTGCTGGAGGCCAGCTGCTCTGCTCTGCTCTGAGAGGGGCTTGCTGGCAAAGCACTGGGGCTGTGCAAACCAGCTGGCCATACTGAGAAATCAGGCTCTTGGGTCTGATTTCCCTGTGTGCTGAGGCATGCAGGAGGTGGGGAGGGAGCTGTTTGAGGGTATCTCAGGGAGCTGGGTCTCTCAATGCACTCTGTATTGCCCCTACTGCCTGTAGCATGTATTCAAACTTGCAAATACAGGACTTTGTCCAAGAAATGTCAAATCTCCCTTGCCTAAGATGGGAACATGGCTGAGGTGCTGTGTGGGTTATCTGATGCTTTGGGAGGTCCTTGACTGTATGTGTATGAATTGTACCAACTGAGTAGGATGGTTTTCCAGCAGGATCAGACTCGGGCAAATCCACAGTGCAGCCATGAGCAATGTCTGGAGTAAGACTTTCCAAAATTTTGGTAATACCCTTAGCATAGCAGGTTACATGGACTATAGCATATATGCACCCTGGATTCCCAGTTTCCTGGTAAGCCTGAGTGGATTTACTGCATAGGGGTTCCAGTCACTGCTGGACACACTCTGAAGTGCTGGGAAAACATGGCTCTGAGTGGAAAAAATATATACTCAGCATTCTCTAGGAAAAATTATAGTTGGCCTATAAGTCCACCCCTGCATCGCCATTGGTTAAAAAGCCAGTCCCATACACTTTCCTGACTGGTGTGAAATTGTATAGTTCATCAGATCTGACCCAGGCTGTAAAGAAATGTTTACTGTAGACCCTCAAGAGTTATCAGCAGTCCTGGAAGGTTGCTGAGCTTGATGTCTCTCGACTGACAGAACAAATCTACACAGGATGTAGAGCAGGATGTGGTTTCTCAAGCAGAATAACAACATTCTCAAAGGAGGCTACAGGCAGAGGAAATCTTAATTTTAGTTATCAAACACAGAAACATTAATCTGCTCATGCAACTGTTAGAAGGGAAGAAAAACATGGTCATTCTGTGCAGTCCTCTGTTGAAGCATTGTAATAACTCAAGTTGTCCTTCAAACAGCCAAGTGGCACCAAGTGTCACCTGGAAAAATTAAGTACTGGGGAGATCTTACTCTCACAAATGGCTTGACCTTGTATCACAGTCTCCAAAGCTGCACATAGAAGTCAAGGGATTTCTCTAACATTAGAATGGTATTTGTTGGGTCTCAAATTTTGGTTTTTGCAGATTAGCAATCTATCCAATGAATGATATAATAAAATTTTGGCTAGCAAAAACTGCTGCCAACATTTAAAAATATTTACCAAATCCTCTTCCCATTAAAACAGTCTTGTTAAAATTGTCTGTTCCAAACAGAACAATATTTTACTGTTCTTGGTTATGTGGTTTTCCTCCTCAGATTTCTGTGAAAGCATGTGTTTCACAAAGCATATCAAAGTTGTCTCATGGGCAAAAACATGTAAACATCAAGCGTATAATTTTCTTGAAATCCCTGAAAAATGCCTAGCCAAGCTGCCTTAACCATTCAGAGGCATAAGAGGAAAAATGGATTTTGCAGGCACTCCAAGCCTGGGTGTGTGGAAGAGCTGAGATGAGCCTGTGACTCTGCAGTCACTCATCAGGAAGTCACCCAAATGCTTTTTATGTTGCAGTTTCCTCATTTGGGAGGCAATTACTGTGTAAAGAACCTGAGTTCTGCTAATTAAAAATACAACACAAAGTCCATGTGTGGCTGGGTTAGCCCATACCTGTTTCAGCCATACCTGCTGTTGTGAGGCATATCCTGGCTCATGCTCCTGGGAAGAGCATCCTGCAGCACTGTGGGTGGGAAGTTTCTCTCTTGCACTGGCTCTACATTGAGCTCTTTCTTCTTAATGCAGCCAGTGCACTTAGGCAGCACAAGCTCACTTCTTCCTTGCCTGGTTGTTGAGGGTGAATCATTAACCAAGCACTTGAGTGACCAACCAAATTGTTTGTTGAGTGCCTTTTCCAGTCTGCATGGACACATTGCCTTCTGGAGAACGTATGGTTTCCTTCTCCCATGGAATGAAAGCCCCACAGACTCCCTATGCTCCACACCATGCTCTTACCAGACCTGAAGTATGTTTATAATAATACACAGATCTATATCTATCTACATATATGTACTGAAGTGTATAATCTATATATAAGTATAGAACTTCTATATATGTATAAGTTCTGTGTTGCTCCTGCTTTATGGGTGAGGAAAGGAGATGGTGTTGATATCCTGAACAAAGAATTTAACTTTTTCTTGTACTCTTCTTTTGTAGCCTGTTGAGTCTTTTGGTAAGAGGAATTATAATCCTCCTAGGAGCGCTTCATGACCTGAAATAATTCTCTAGCATGATGATGACATGCCAGTTCTCAGTATATGGACATGAGTCCTGAGATCCCACGCATGGATACACAAAAGGACTGCAGAGTGTGCTGAAGACTGGGGAGAAGATACCCTTCTGTGAAAAGTGGAACCTTTTTTTCTAATGGCTGCTTCAAGTGTTTCCTCCATAGATCTTTTTCGTTGTCTTGAAACCATTTCCTTGGTGTGCTGGGCTGTAAATCCTTGAAAGAATAGCATGGTCTAGGTGGAGGTTGGTTGGCTTTGTCCTTTTCCCATGAGCCAAGACTGAAGAATTACTGAAATGTTGCAACTATCAATCGGGTGAGTGCTCTCATTGTAAATCTGTAAATCCTCTTAACCCCTATTTGTCAGAGATGAATGGGAGCCTGCAGCCCACCTACTCATGTCACTCCATTCATGCCAGAGATACAACAGCAAATACTGATTCCTCCCTATTTAATACAAGAGCATTTATCTGACAGTGTTCAAACTGCATTTCCATGACATAAGAATAATTGTCTGGATAATTAACTAATACAGTTAAAGCACATCAGTTTGAGCGGATGTTCTTGTCTGTGCTTTTAACATGAATGGCCTTGATTTTGCAGCAGTCAGTGAGATGGCACCTGAATGCAAGGGCTTGGGCTTGTAAAGTTTTGCAGAATGGTGGCCTACATTTATATTTCTTTCAGAAACTCTCCTTATACTAGACACAAACCTCATTCAGAGAGTTTTACTGAGACAGCACAGTCAAGCCTTCATTATTAGGGGATGTCTGCAATGCTATTGTCTGTTTGACATGAATTCTTCCAACAGTGCATCTATGTATTGTAATTGCCCCGATTTATTTGGTCACAGTTTTTTTCTGCAGTGTCCTCGTGCCTCCTCAGCACTTGTGATGCTGACGTTGAACCTGGGCTGTGTGGCAGATGAGGCTGTCCTGTATTATCACAAAAATATGTGAATACATGGAGATGTCAGGTGGAATGCTGGTCTCTCTACTCACCCTTGGTTCTGTAATTTCATCATCCAGCCATGGAGGACCTGTGCAGGCACAAGTGGCCAAGGTAATGGGTGGGCACAAGCTGCAGCTCTCCAAGAGATAGGGACCTCTTGCCCACAGCAGAAACAGCAAGTAACTGCAATTCTCAAGTTTTTACTGGGTCCTTAACTGCAGTATTTCCTTGCCCTATAATCTGGCCAAATTTAGGTAGGTTTTAATAGGGACAGACAAGCTTCTACCACACAGGTCACCTCTCTGCCAAATTTCAAAATTTCCCTTCTTAAGCTAGAGATCCTCATATAAAAGGCTGCCTGGATTTATTTAACTTGTGCCAAGCAGTATATTTTTCCTTTAATAATATTCCTGGAAATGGCTGAACTGTTTTGGTTAAAGCAGATGTCAGACTGTTTGGAATTAAATTCTCAGTGAAAAAGTTTAGAAAAGTAGAGTAACATGCCATTTTATTGACACTGGGGATGGATGAGCCCCATGGCAGCAGGGAGGAGAGGTAGCACTGCTGGTCAGCAAACCAAGGAAAGCAACAAGTGCTGCTTTTAAGAAACTGCCAGCTTGAAGCCAGTGAGGAACATCCTTGGGCTCCTGCACTCTGAGTTTTGTATGTTCACCTCAAATAATGAACACAGAAACCCAGAGGTATCAGTGCTACTTTCAGCTACCTTGAACTGCTTAAATATGTAGTTTAAATCATCCAGGCTCCTTTCTCCCCACCTGTACTGCTCCTGGGCTTAAGACTGGATCTATACATGGAATCCATAGTTATGTATTGGAGTTTGGCCTGAGGTAATTTGTATTGCCAACTTGGTACTCTTTTTCCACCTTGGAAGTCCATCTGCAGAACCCCTCTGTGCCAGACAAGAGTGTCTCCCACAGATGTGTCACCACATAGTTATATCCTCTGTGTTAAAGCCTTATAAGGCTGTGATGGGAATGAGGACAAGGCTCTGTTCTTCTTCTTTGCTCTATGCCCTGTCTCCTTTCTCTGTATTTTAGAGCCCAAATAACAGGGACATAAACCTCCTGGTTGTTTATGATGCTTTATTACATGAATGGGCTGGGAAAAGCTCAGGCACACCATACCCAGTTGGCTTTGTGTCAGACAGTACTATTATTTTGGGGGTAGACACGAAGTTCCTGTCTTTAGAATTGAAAATGAATATAGGAATGACTGAACAAACAAACCAGTTACATTCTTAAAAAATCGTGGGCCCATTGCTCTCAGCACCCCAAGCTGGATTTTCATGCTCTTTCCAAGTTCTTGCTGTGCATATCCTTTCCACGCCCTCACTTACTACTCAAACTTCTTTTTTTAAATGATACTGGTACCAGTGCATGGGCCCAGCACTTCTATGAACTGCAGAGCTGTGAATATCTCTTTTTATGGATACAATGTGTGCGTGCTGTGGCTTTGGGCACAGGGTACATCAGTGTTAGAGTGAGACTAATAATAGCCTCTAAAGATAATTTGAGAAGTTGCTTACCTTTCCCCAGGGAACAGACATGTCTTTGTGTTTCCACCTTCAGATGCACAACCCACTTGTGGGCTTGACTGCATAGCAAATACAGTGTGAGAGTCACCCTGGCTTATGTAGACTTCTTTATGTTTTGCTTTGCCCTCTCAGTAGCTTTCTGCCTGTTTTCTCTGAGGCTAGTGATTTCTTGGGAAGTTATTGTTCATACCCAAAGAAAGGTGGTGGGTAAGCAGTAACTGCTGTCTTAGGTAGCCCGAGCTGACCCTGCCACTGCTTTGGTAGGAGAAAGAAGCTGTTTCAGGATAGCACAGCTGTCCTGGGCTCTGTGCACACAAGGGCTGCTCAGAGCAGCCCCTTGACCCCGTGCTGGCTCTGTGACCTCTGCCACTCTGACTGATAACAGAGATGCAGTTTGTGTTGAGGCTTTGTTCTCCGCTCCACAGAGAGAAACCCTAAACTGCAGAGTGACTAAGTGCCTTTTCAAAGGCTACATCATGAATCAGTGAATGAACAACTCTCAGCAGCTCCAGGCCCCCTTCTCTCTGCAGAACAATGCCTTTCTCCCTGTATGAAGATGTGCATGTAGTATAGGTTGCATACAGAATTATGTATTTCAAAAGAAATATTAATATTTATATTGTACTGATGCCACTGTCCTTCAGGCTCTGTAAATAGCAGCACCACAACAATGTGGATTATTCCTTTTATGCAAACCCTGGCCAGTGAAATAGCTTGCCAGTACAAAATAAAATTGCTGCACGAAAGTTTGACAGCTACATTCATTATATATGTCAATCAAAGGATCCTAAAGGCTTTATTGTCCCTGTACAGTGTCTGAACAATCTGCCAGCCCAATATGCTGCAAAGCTATTTTCTCACTACTCCTTCCATTTAAAAAATAGCCACCAATAACTTTTGACAAACCGTCTAAGAAAACTGCATGAGCAGCAAGGAAATCTTAGATTTTCTGGGATATCTGTGGGTTGGAGCCTTCCACTCACCGGGCTCTGTCACATGTCACAGTGGATTAGATCTGGTCAGAAACACGGAGCCCTAAAATTACTCCACACAACCCCGGCAGGCTGGGGTCGTGGGGAGGGCATACGGAGTAAGGGAGGGAAAATATGCTAAATAGAAAGTAATTAAATCATTTTGGCGAAGGCTTTTGCTTGCTTTGCCAGGTATCAGCCATGCAAGCTCCTCTGTCGCAGGTCTCCCGCAGGTTAGGCTGGGCCCGTTTTGACGAGCTCCTGCTCTCATACCCACCCTACAGCTCGGGAGTGCGGGCTGTGTGTATCCCGGGCTGATTCCCTCTTCCCATCGCGCTCGCTCCTGCCGAAGCCCAGCCGCCTGTTATGGCCCGATGCGTTGTTACCGGGGCCGGGGGTCGGCCCGGAGCGGGGCAGTGCCCGGGAGGCGGCTCCGGCCGCCGGCGCTCCCGCACGGGCCGCGCTGCCCCAGGGCCGGGCCGGGCCCGCGAGTGAGGGGCGGCAGCCGCGAGAGGGAGCAGCCAGCGCGGCCCGG
>VWZP01006400.1:0-11688 GCA_013396995.1 Dicaeum eximium
TGGGATGGGATGGGATGGGCAGGAGGCCTTGTGATTCACCATTTCCTGGGCCAGGAGGGCCTGCTGAATAGTCCTGGTTTTTTCCTCCTGTCCTCATGAAGAAGCAGTGCACCTTGGTGTGACCGGTGTCATGCCAGCAGGGCAGGAATTGCTGTGAACCCCTGACCATAATTAGCACATGTAATTGCAGACACTCTCTAATTACCCGGACCTAAGGGCTGGGTATGCCAGACTGCTTGACAGCACTTGCATTGCTCCTGCCTCAGACTGTTCACCCTCCTGCTCAGTGATGGCTTCACCCCCGAGCCAGGCAGTGCCATGGAGCTGGGAGAGCCAGGCTGACCTGGCATGGCACACCACAGTCACAGCAGGGTGCTGGGAGCAGGCCTTGGACAGGGGGACAGGCATAGGGGACACACTGCCAATGCAAATCCATCTTTCCTGCACAAACTGCAGCACGACCTGTTGCCCTGCCTTGCTGGGCAAGAGCTGAGCTGACGGGACATAATTAATACTTGCATCAATCTCAGCTGGATTTGCATAGTGCCCTCAGTCCTGTGCTGCTCAGGAAGGCAGGCAGCAGCCCCAGATGCTGGGCTGGCCCTGCCTCCTCTGCAGGAGTCCCCCCCAGCATGGCCTCTGACTTGCCCCCACATGCACCCTAGCCCTCCTTGCCCCACTGCAGGCACTGAAGGCCCCTTCCCTGCCCTGCTCCAGTCACTGGAGCATTGAAGACAGATGGAGATGCTTCTTTCTGCTGTGGTCTCTCCCTCACTCCTTGTGCTGTGAAGGAATTGTAAAGATGGCAGCTTGGAAGTGAAGGACACAGCAAGTTTTGGAGGGCAAAGGGATAAGGCTGAGCTGCAAATACCCCCAGGCAGCTGGGAGGCACAGCAGCGCCCACCTCTGCATGCCCAGATGGAGTTTAAGGTCCATGAGAGGAAGGCAGCATCCACAGACAGTGCCTCTTTCCTGGAACACCCAGTTCCCTCCTGGTTCTGTCCTGCTCCCATGGCCCAGGTGAATTCCCCCATCCCATTAGTAAAAGGGCTTGGGAGGAAGAAGAGCCAGGAGAGAAAAGAACCTGGGGTGGTGGCAGAAACACCAGGATGCAGGCAGGGACCACAGGCCTCACCTTGCTGCCCTGGGGGTGCACATGCAGGTGGTAGAGGGACAGGGCAGTACAGGGACGTGCAGGGTGTGTCATTGACCCCGGAGATGACAGGCTGGTGACATATACTCGTGCAGCCTAGCACAGTGCCTCTCCATGGCTGCTGGCACCACTGACAGCTGCTCCCAGCCCCATGACACCGCAGGGACCGCCACACTCCAGGCACAGCCGGACTTTCGATGGATACAGGGGGAGACACGGGCACATCTCCAGCCCCTGGCCTTGCTCACAAGCTCTCTGTAGGCACTGCCACCAATGTGTTTCACCCCCGCCAGAGGACCCACAGCATCTGCAGCACCTGCATCACCTGTAGGACCTGCGGCACCTGCTGTCCAGCCCACCCTGGACACGGGGGACGTGGCCACTGATTGTGGCTGTGACCAGAGTGGGGGGGCCACCACCTGATTGCAGCCACCCAGATGAGTGCATTCAGCTCAATCAGAGCTGCACAGCCCTCCTGCATGCCGGGCACCAGGAATTAAACTGCTAATGAGCTGCTGGCTGGAGGGCCGGCAGTTAGTGATTAATCAGAGGCTCTACTCTGACAAGGCTGTGCCTCCTCTCCCTTCCTGCCCTGCACATCCAAGAGCTGGCAGCCAGCAGTGACCAGTGTGTCCCCCAGCCCCTGCTCCCTGCCTGCCCAGCCATCGTGGGCAGGGGACAGCCTGACTCAGCTCTCCACCACAAAGAGGGGTCCCCAAACCCCATGCCACTGGGACACAGTGCCCACAGGTCCTTCCAGCCACTGGCTTTCCTGTCCCCCAGCTCCTCCTGCACTCGCCTTCCCCAAGCTGCCATCAGTGAGAACCTTTTGTTCTGCTGGAAGAAAACCTGTTGAGCTCAGCTGATGCTCATCATGTGCAGAGTGTGCTCGGGCTTCTGTCTGAGAGCCCAGAGATGTGCCAAGTGATCCAGAGGGTGTTTGCAGAGGGGCTTCATGAGGGTGGTAGGGGAGGAGCAGCCATGCAGCCAGTGACATCTCCTGGGGACAGAGCAGGCACATGCAGGAGCCCTGAGTCCCAGTGCATCAGGGTGTAGGTCCAGTCCCCTAACTCAAGCCCAGCAGCACAATGCCATTTGCCACCTTCACCTCCTGCCTTCTGCTGGGACAATGGTGGCATGGGGGATGATGGGGCTGGCAGAGCCCTGCCCCTGCCTGGCACTGGGGCATGGGGGAAGGCTTTGCAGTATGAGCAGGGGACAGCCATCCACAGAACAGTGCAGGGAGCTGCAGGGAAGCTACTTGACCTTGAGCCTGACTGCTCCCTGCTGGGATCCTTCATGGTCATGGCAGAGTCAGGACAGTGCAGGACATGGCAGAGGTGTCAGCACTCTCCTGTCCTTGGCTGCATGTTGGGCCAGTGCCTGGGAGAAAAGGCCAGCGACCAGCAAGAAGCAGGTTAGAGATGCACGTTTTCCCCTATTGCACAATTAATCATGAGAAGTTTTTCCTCCTTTCGTGCATGAAACACAATTTGGCAGGGCACTCTGACCACAGGGACTGGCTGCATGCTCTCCAGTAAAAACCCAGCCACATCTGGCTAAGAAATAACCTCAGAGCATCCCTGCGTGTGCAGGTGGAGAGAGACAATGCTGGGCCAGGCAGAAAAATCCAGTGGGGTTTGGTTCACAGCCCCTCACGTAGTGAGCATCTTCAGCTCCTGCTGTTCGTCCCCCCTCCTCATCCCCCAGCACACACATGGCCATGTTGAGCTGTTGGTGCCTTCATCCCTGCCTGCAGGCCGTGTTATTCCAGTCAGGAATTCCTTATGTCCAGTCGTGGACATAAAAATATCTAGGCAGGGACATCCACCCTGTGGCAGCATCCCCTGTCTGGGCTCTCATCCCACCCTGTCTGCCTCCCCCTGCCCACTCCATCCACTAGCCTGGCTGGAGCCTCAGCCCATCGTTTACCAGAGGGAAAGCAAGCTGAAGCCTCCCCAACCGCGTTCCAGTTATTTGTTATTGGAAAAAGGGGGAAATACGTTTTTCGACAATTATTGTTTTTTCCACCTGACTGGCTGCAAACTTGTTAATTTTTTTCTTTAATGTGTGAACAGTGTCGACAGCAGCTGCATGTCAAATGACTCTACGCCCTATCTGCGGGTCCCTGGCTGGCTTTCAGCACTCGCACCGCAAACATTGCCTTCTATAAATAAAGGCCTATATCTCATCAATGGCAGAACAGCAGAGCTTTATATAGTCGTCTTACATAAAACCATCTCTCTTTATGGGCTTCAAACCATTTGCGTCACTTAGTGCAGCTCCGTAAACCTCCTTCTCCAGACACTCCCTCGTGGAGGGAGACCCGGCACGGCTGCCCCATGCCCCAGCGAAGAGCTGGGATCCCTGCTCTGCCTGGGGCTGTCCCCCAGTGCCTTCACAGCGCCAGGTGGCAGCTGTGTCCTCGTTCCCCTGCCCCACAGCCTTGGCACGTGCCTCCCTCCAGCCCGCTCAGCCTTGGCACCAAGTGCCAGGATGGCAGCCGGCACTGCCAGGCCCTCCAGAACTTGGGGATGTCTGGCCAAGGGCCAACATTACTCACCTTGCCCTTGTGACCCTGTCCCTGACACCTGCCCTGGAGCAGCACAGTTGTGGGTGCTGGGAGGTGCTGCTCTGCCTCCATCACTTGGGAATTGGGGACCCAAGGGCACAGGGTGATTGGGGACATGGTGCCAGGCTGGGGGGACAGACCAGCTCACAGCAGCTCTAACTCTGACATGCAGAGAGCACAAGCCTGGCCAGTGGCTTTCAACCCCATTGCCCAGTGAGCATCTGTAGTGGAGGATCCTGGGGGCTGCCCCCATGGCCACAGGTCCCAGCCTCAGGCTCCTGCAGTCCCCAGGGCCCCTGGCTCCATATGGCAGAGCCTTCCCTCCGGCTCGCCGCAGGCGCCCGCCTGCATCCAGTGATGGATCGTGGGGGGGTGGCAAGGGGGGCGGGGGCGCAGAGACTCGGACGGGGCTGCAGCGATGCCGGCCTGCAGGAGGCAGCCCACACCCCTTCTGGGGCTCCAGGCGCTGGGGGGGTGCGGGGGGGAGGGACAGAGCTGCAGAGACCGTGGTGACAAGCCTTCATTTACCTCCATGACATCCCAGCTGACTGCCCCAGGTGGCTGGAGCCAGAAGGAGACAGGGATCTAACAGCATCATGGGACTGGAACCTGTGGTGCACTCTGACCCATGACTGTCCCCAGGGCTGTCAGTGGGACCCCTGCCACAGCTGGCACTGGCATAAAGGACAGGGCCAAAGCAATGCCCTTCAGCAGTGGGGCCACATGGCATCAAACCATGTTAGTGGCACAGGACACCTGCACCCAGCCGGCCCTGCCCCGTGCCCAGCCAGCCATGCGGCACCCCATGAACCCCACTGCCCTATCTGTCACCCTGCACCCTGTCAGCCCCACTGCCCTGTGCTCCCATCGCCCCATGGTCCCACAGCCCTGTGGCCCCAGGCACCAGCAAGCACCAGCTCCTGGAGCCAATCCCCTCTGTGTATCTTGTCCCCATTCCTCTCGTTGCCACCCGAGGTGCCCAGCCCCCTCTGCAGCCGGCAGTGCTGGAGGGGCACTGCTCCAGTCACCCCACGGGTGCCCTGGCCCCAGGGAGCAGCAGCGTCCCCGTCCACTCAGCCCGGCACGTGGGCCCAGCCTCATGGCACGTCCCACATCCCTGGGGAGACACACCAGGCGCGGGCGTCCTGGCCGCTGGCTCCCCCCGTATCAGAGACAGGCTTATTAAGTGTGTGATATTAAATTACCCAGATAAGAGCATAAGAGCTTTTAAAGTCAATTCATTAAATATAATTATGAAGAGAGCTTTTTTATGCTCACGGTGATCCGATCTCAATCAGGGAGACGGTGGGAAAGCCGTCGGCTCCTCCAGCATCTCTGCTCCCCCGCTGCGTCGCCTCCGCACCCCCCTGCTCCCCCGCCTCGCCCCCCTCCTGCAGGGAGCTGGCACCCACACCCATGGCCCTTGATGCCCACCCCACTGCCCTGGCACCCTCTCTGCAGCGTTGCTGCTGGTGACAGAGCCACCCCACTTGGATGGAGGTGGCATGGGGGTCCCTCAGCAAAGGGGTGGGGAAGGGGAGGCAATGGTGAGATGGTTGGGGCAGTGGCATTGGGGTGGAGGGCAGCGGGGTATGGAGATGCTCAAGCTTAAGAGGCAGGGGTCTGGGAGCTCAGTATAGGTTTTTCCCAGCCACAGATCCCCTTGTCCCCATGATCCAGCCCCCTCACTGTTCCCTACAGACCAGCCTCCTCAGAGACCTGATGATGCATCCCCACTCCCCAGGCAGGAGGGGTGCATGCTTCCCTCCCATCCCACATTCATTAATGGCACTTTGTGACCAATTAATACCTGCCAACAAGGTGGCACCTGCCCTGACCTATGGCTGGACCCCTCATGTGCAGCCCAGGTGGCTACATGCCAGGCCTTTGCACCAGGCACCCCTCTTGCTCCATGCACCCCCAGCCACAGCCCAGGGTACAGCTGCACATGGGGCTGCACCCAGATTTATTGGGGGAATCCATGAGGAAGCAGTGGTCCCAAAGTCACCTCATGACCCCCACACCAATAATGTCTCCTCAACCATCTAAAAGAGAGTCAAATTGCCAAGACAACTGCTTGTCCCCTTGTCACCCTGCCCCACTGTCACGAGGGACTTTGCACTGACATCCCTAGGTGCAGCCAACCCTTGTTCTCCCACCACAGTGTCCCAAAATCCCATTATCCCCGAATCCATACACTTGCTGCCGGAGCCTGAGCACTGGGACAAGGAGTAGCAGCATGGCTGGCAGGGAGCAAGGTGGGCTCCAGACTGGGGTCCCTGCAGAAGGCTTCGGTGGGGGCTGGTGGGAGCAGCTACCCGCTGCTGGGAGCTGCTGGACTGACATTTATTTTTAGACGTGAATTGTATAAATTAGCATTTCTCAGCGGATTAAGCAGCAGGAATTGTGTAAAATTAAATGGCAACGAATTGCATTAAAGTCCCCTGTTTTCTGGCACAAACAGCGCCTCGAGCCGTGCCCAGGCGGCTCATGTGTGACAGCGCCGGAGACGCCGCTGCCGCTGCTCCGGACAGGGGCACGGCCAGCCTGCACCATGCCTGCACCACCCGGGACGTAGGCCTGGAAATGCACAAGCACAGTGGCCAGACTGCGAGGATGGAGGGTTCCAGGTGGGCTGTGAGCCCCTGGATACCTGGCTCAGGC
This sequence comes from Dicaeum eximium, assembly GCA_013396995.1. Lineage (NCBI taxonomy): Eukaryota > Metazoa > Chordata > Aves > Passeriformes > Dicaeidae > Dicaeum > Dicaeum eximium. Next base: position 6,390 of record VWZP01006400.1, read on the forward strand.
GCTGGGCTGGGACTGCAGGATGTGGATGCAGTGAGTGGAGCGCTGTGACCCAGATGGGCACAGATGGGCTCAGCTGAGCAGCTCACAGGCATGGGATCAGTGAGGGATGCTGCAGCCTCTCCTGGGCACTGACACCACCAGCCCCAGCTCAGCCAGTCCCTGCCAGGCATGGCAGGACACCCATCACTGTCACAGCCATGTCACCCTCCAAAGGAGATGACGCTGTGCTGGGACCTATATGGCACTGCCTGGCCCAAGAGCCACTCTGGGCCCAGCCAGAGCAGGTTCTGCAGTAGCAGGAGCCCACTGAGCAGCTGGGGGGGGGGCAGCCCTGCACAGGAGTACAGGGAAAATTGAGTGGTTGAATGCCAGGGGCTAAGCAGGCACCAGGCAGAGTAGGGCAGGTGAAAAACAATAATTCCATCTCTTTTACCCAGTAAAAATAGGCTAAAAGTGTGACATTTATTAAGTACAATTCTGGTGGAAAGGTCAGAGAGTCCCCATGTCAGGAACAGTGGGAGAGCCTTGCTGGGAGGAGGCGACAACCCACCCCCTGAACCAGGATCTCTTGTGAGCATGAGGAATGCAGCTGAGGATGTTGCCCATCTCAGCATAGGGCTTCCCCCTCTGGGGTCTGCATGGGGTGCTGGGGACACCCCTCACACTGCCCAAATCCCGGGCAGGCAGGCCCAGCATGGAGAGCCGGGGCCGGTGCCAGCTCTGAGAGGCACTGCCAGCTCTCAGCAACCTCCCTGCTCCCCCCCAGCTTCCAGCCCCGGCACAACTGGCTTCGGCAGCCACACATCACAAACAAAAGGCTTTTGACAACGAATGAGGTTCTGAGAAAGGCGCTGGGCTCCTTCCCGGCCGCGAGAGCGGAGGCTCCTGCTGCAGCCACTGCCGGCGAACAGGCGGGATGCTGCTGCCAACTGAGGGGGCCCCTCACTTCTCCCCACAGCCCCCAAACTCCTGCACACCCCATCTGTCTGTACCTCCATCTCCAGAGCACTGTCGGGAAGGCTTCCTCTTCCCTCAGTGCCACCTGACATGGCCAGAACCGGCCTCGGGTCGTGGCTGTACCGGGGTGCCAGGAGGGGGGTGAGGGTGAGTGCAAGGCACCCGCGGCAGCTCAGCTCCCTGGGGACACTTCCCAACCTCCCGCTTAACAGCTTGTGAGGAGCGCCATGGATTTCCTGCACCGCACCCTCAGCTCTGCAGCTGCACTGGCCCAGCCGGGAGCGCTCCGTGCCCGGCCCCTTCGCCAAGGCATCCATGGACAGCGCGCCGGCGGGCACCGGGCAGAGCCCCGAGCACGGCAGGGACGGCGAGCTCGATGGGGTCAGAAGAGGCTCTGCCAGGGCTCCAGCACGGCCCCTAGCCCCGGCACAGGGGGCACATTTGTCAGCGGGGCTGCAGGGAGCCTCGCTGCGGCTCAGGGTTGTCCCTGCCGCTGGGGAGATTTACAACCCAGCCGGGCTTTATTACATGGAAGATGCTTACGCTGGGGATTTTTTTTTCCCCGATAGTTTCTTAATTTGCTGTCCCATAAAGAATGTGGATTTGTGACGTTGAATAGGGGAAGAACATTTACCACTCATGGCTCTTACTTAAAGGATCCGCGCGAGTTATTTATTGCATGAGCACGGGCTGCGAGCAGCAGCGCGAGGGGACACGCTCCAGCCCTGGCGCTGCTCCTGCTCCTGGACAGGCAGTCGGTGGCAGCCCCACAGCTTGTCCACTCGTGCTGAAAAACTTCCAGCCTCTGGACAAAGTCGCCCTCATGCCCAGAGGGAAGGAAAGACTCCAGCACTCCTGCAAGCATGGCTGCAGGGAAAGCTCCTTCCCTTCTCCAGTATCGCTGGGAGACAGCCTCTGCTACAGAGGCTGCTCGCTGTGGGCTGGTGCCCTGGGACCCCAAGCCATTTGCCCTGCTGGGATGTGCTGCAGTCTGGGAGCCCCCCATCACTGCTGGCACATGCTGTGACTCACACACTTGCCCTCAGCAGAGCGGGTACCAAAGCTTTCTGAACATGAAAGATCACATGGGGACCCAGAAATGGGACCAACAAAGCTTGGAGCTCCCCACCACATGAGCAGCCTGGGCGCCCCTTCACTGGGGCCATAGCTTAGAGGCTCAGGAGTGCCCAAGCCCACACAGCACAGCTGGGACTCAACTCGCCTGCCAAGAAGCCTGTGCTGTGTTTCAGTCATTCCTAGGAGGCACAAGGAACCAATTTGGCTTAGGGAACAGGAGTAGAAGGCTCCAGCTGCAAATGGAGTGATGCCTTGACAGGTCCCACTGCTGCCTGGCAAGGCTTTGGGGCATGTTATGTGGCAGAGAGGTGTATCACGTCTTCACCCATCCCTCCACATACCCATCACTTCAGCCTCTCCTGCCCCAGGTTCACCCCTTTGCCCCAGACAAGTGAGAGGTGACAGATACAGCCCTTTCTGCTGACAGCCCCTGATGCCTCAAAGGCCAGAAATGTTGAGCTGTGGGCAGGGTGTGTGGACGCTTTAGGAGCTCTATACTCCCCTTCTTTGGCCATAAGCCCACGGGTCAGCTGGCACTAACCCTTCTCATGCCTGGAACCTGCTCCAGTGCAGGGTGCCGGCACACCAGCGCCTGGCCATCTCCAGGGCACTCGTAAGCAGATGAGGTAGACAGGCCAGCTGGTTCTGCATGGCCACATGCTGAGAAACTGGGTCCCAGTGACTGTCCTGGTGGTCACCCTTCACTGCCACACAGCACAGCACATGCCACACACTCTGTCCCTGCTGTGGGAAGCCTGTACTGCTCCATCCACCTGAGCTCTGCCCTGCCAACATCACAGTGCGGCTCAGTGCACACCAAATCCCATCGGCACTGCCCAGCACAAGGCTGGGCTCGTTGCCTCCCCCACAAACCAAAGCTGTGCAGGATCCTCCAGGAGGATCCCAGAGCTGGAGTCAGCATGGCCAAGCCACGTGCAGGACTGTCCAGCACCAGGGCTTCCTGCTCCAAACCCTGCTGAACCACACTGCTCCCCGCAAACTCGAGCAGCTGGCGTAGAGCAGGCACAGAGCCCAGCAAATCCCCAGGGGAGGGGGGCTGCCCGCCCGCTGTCCCGCGCTCCTTCCCGCTCCACTGCAGTGCCCCATGCCACCACCAACCCCTGCACAGGGCAGCCCCCCCGTCCACCCCCCGCAAAGTCTCTTTCCCAGGGACAGCATCACTCTGCACATTGAGCAGGCATTGTACCGATGGGCACGAAGTGAAACGGAACATGCTGCATCAGCCATTTCCAGCCCCACGGAGCCTTCTCTCTTCCCCAGTACCCTGCATAGCCCATGGCATCCCACCCCACTCCCGGCACGGAGCGGGGTCCGGCTGGCAGCACAGCTCCCGAGAACGCGGGAGCCAGCTGAGCAGTAGCCCCTGGCAGCCGTAGGAGAGAGGCGGCTCATTTCCAGAGTCATTAAGGTCTGAAAAGGGTCCCATCAGGTATTCCGCCCGTTCAGCACATTTATTTTCCCAAACCACAGCGGGGATTTATGATTCCAGGCTCAATATTGGTGAGAGCTGCACACTGGCGGCGGTCGGCCAGGGGCTCTCTGCCTGGGCAGGCTGGGCGCTGCTTGGAAGAGGCCCTGCTGCCAGTCCCGGGCACTGAGTGGGCAGCCCCGGGCAGCCCCCGCTCGCCCGGCTGTAGCCGTGCCTCCGGAGCAGAGCGGCTCGGCGTTTGTGTTCGGCATGTGCACACGTGCGTGTGCAATGCCTGCAGTCTCCACATTTACACAAATCCCAGTGCTAATCCCGCAAATGCAGGAAGGTTCCCCTATGTGCAAAGGGGTCTCTGCCTGCCCCCCTGTTCCAGCCCCTCTCGCTGAGTAAAGCGCCCTGTATCGGGGCACTCCGATCCGGGGGAACAGCAGGCTGGAGCAGGACTCTATGCCACAGCTTTCCCCCCGGCCGCTGCACGCCCACCCTGGGGACCGCTGAACCCTGCTGCTCACCCACCGCGGCTCCTGCCCGTCAGCCCCCCGGTCACAGACCTGCCGACAGCCCAGTCCTGTGCTGCAGAGCCCTGCTGAGAGCTCCCACGGAGGATCCTCTCCCTCTCTCCGTGTGAAACTTGGAGGGAAACTCAAACAGAGATGCAAACTTCAGCAGCCGGAGTGAGCCGGGGAGCTCTGCTCCGGTGCCACGCGGACGGGTGGGTGCCCCCCGTGCCGGTAGGGGCCCCCAGGGAAGCTGAGCCAGGTGTGCACTCACCACAGTGAAATCACGGGAGGAGCAGTTCTCGCCGCTGAAGTTGCAGCTCTTGAGCATGTCGTCGAGTTGGTGGCCGGTGCGGTTGACAATGTCAGCCATGTCGGGGTCAGGGTAGAGCAAGTCCGTGGCCTTGTGACCATCACGGTCCTTGGGGGGCAGCCCGGTCATGTTGGCCAAGTGAAAGATGTCAGCGTCGGTGAGTGCCGAGTGGCGGTAGCGGTTGATGTTGCAGATGGTGATGGCGGGGAAGACCATCTCACGGATGGCCTCCTCATCCAGGGCCATGACGTGGGGGTGCTCCAGGTAGAGCAGCGCTGACTTGGCCGCCTGGTAGAGGAAGAAGGCGAGGGAGGCCAAGAAGGCAAATGCCCAGAGGGTCTGGCGCACGCCCAGCCGTCCCGACCGGCAGATGTGTCCCAAGCCGTGCAGCGTGCTGGTGCTGGCGAAGGTGGCCAGATCCCGGGAGCGGGGCCGGGCAGGCTCCTCGATCAGGCTCTCCTTGTCCCCTTCTTCTTTCTCCTTCTGCTTCTCATCCTCTTCAGCAAATTTGATTTTACACACGATCTCAATCGGCATCTGCCCCGTGCAGCTGGTGTGCCCCGCCAGTGAGCTGCCCCCTGGCACAGGCACCGGCCGAGAGCCCGGCCAGGCGCTGGGAGGGGGTTCGGGTCCCCCCCAAGCCCCAGCACGGCACCGGGAGGGCCGAGCCGTCTCGGGAGGGAAGCGCAGCCCCTCTCAGCAGCTCCGAGCCGCCGCTTCCCTCTTGTCTCACTAGTCGATCGTCTCCTTGTGCCTTCGCTTATCAGCACAAATACAGCTGTCAAAAACCCCTCTCTCTCCTCTCCCTCGCTCTGTCTCTCTGCCTCTCTCCTTCGCTCCTCTCTGGTTAAGACCCCAGCAGATACAGGCAGCATTTAGGCATCATGTGCTAATAAAATCCAGGGAATACTTAATAATTCAAGACATGTCAACATTATTTCATCGTCAAATAAAGAGCAAGCGTCAGAGAAAAGAGGCAGTGTGAAGGGCCCGGCGCCTCCGGGG
>VWZP01006400.1:11785-63584 GCA_013396995.1 Dicaeum eximium
CGCCGAGTCACGGCCGTCCCGGTCCCGGTCCCGGCCCCGGCTGTCCCGGCGGGATCCCGCCGGCGAGACGCCGCCGGAGCGGGGCTGAACGCGGGGCGCCAGGGGTGCACTTTCCCGTGCCTCCCCCCTCCCCCGCCGTGCTCCTCGGTGCCCCGGAGCCAGGAGGGAGGCAGTATCGCCTCCCGCGCCCCGTGTCCGCCGCCCCCCTCTCCACTGCGCTCGCTGGGCACCCGGGATGGACTCCTTCGGCTTCATTTCTGCCCCCTTTCCCTCCCTCCCTCGCTGCTCCTCATTGTTCCACGGCAGCGCTCAAGAAGTGTGGGGCACCACGGGCAGTGACCAACTCTGCTGGAAAGGCTGAGCCGGGGTAGCCCTCACCCTGTCCTGCCCTGCCGAGCCCTTGCTCCTCCCGGGGTCTGCTCCCTCCAGGGCACGCTACCGTCACCCTGCGCACAGCCCCAGGCAGCACGCAGCCCCCGTGGCAGCACTGCCCTGCAGGCAGTGTGACAAGCAGGGTGTCCTCCTGCCCCGTCCTGCCCAAGGGAGTGGGGCTCTGCTAGCGTGGCTCAGTCATGAGGGGATAGGTTCAACCTTGAGGCACCAACCACCAGGCACCCGGCTCTGTCTGTTCCCAACGCACAACACCTCTGCCAGCAAGTTTTGATCTCTTCCAGCTTCCTGCCTTGGTTTCACCAGCTGGTGATGGAAGGTTTGCTGAACCAACCCACTCACTCACAAGTCAATCAACCCTCTGTGACACTGCCTTGTGGCACAGTGGTGGAGGAAACACCGGCTCCCTGTTCCCAGAACAAGCCCAGCCCTGGGTACCCCCCCACCCCCCCCAGCAGACATGGCTCTGCTGAGAAGGTGCGTGCCTGGCAGGGATTCCAGGGTCTCCGGAGGACAAGTGATGAGACAGCCGCCCATGAGCGCGACAAGAGGCCTCGCCTCTCCTCGGGGACTGCGCCGCAGGTCAGCGTGACCTTCACTGTGCTGCCAATGCCAACGGCAAAGCTTTCCCCAGTCGTCCGGCAAGCGCACATGCATCTTCAATCTTCCCATCGATCTGTGCATGGCACACATGTTTCTGCCTCTGTGTGGGTCAATACAGCATGATAGGCTGCCTCCGGCAAGGAGCACGCACAGCCCCAGCCGCCTGTTTCTCCCTGCCCAAGGGATGCAGCATGCACGTGTCAGCCCCGCACCTCCAGCTCGGGAAGACATGGCAGGAGTAGGCTGGGCAAGTGACCCAAGTGCTGCTGCCACCACAGGTGCCCCAGCCACATAGGCACCGGACCCCAGCTGCTTCCACAGAGGCCCTTGGCCCTCTGGGGGATGCTTGGCCCATCAAGGGCCACGGGCAGAAAGGGCCTGATCCTGTGGCAAGGAGTTTCCATGGAGCCAGGCAATGGCCAGCCCTGGGTCTTTGGTCTGCAGAGCTGGATGTGTAGTCCCTGCCTGCACCTCTCAGATGCTGTGGTGGCGAGGGACATGAGGGCATGGAGGGCCTGCCAGGCAGGTGACCCCATAAATGCACACCCTGAGGTACAGGACAAACTGAGCTGTGTGAGTGTAGGACCAGCTGGAGCCCAGTGTCCTGTGTGCAGGACAGTCATGGCATGGGAACAGGACTGTCCCTTGGCTCCCCACAGGACCCTGACACCTGTACCAAGGGGATCACATACCCGAGAGAAATCTCGGCGTCTTCAGCTCCATTATCAACTGGCACCTGGACTGGGGACATGTTTTAGCACCATCCCCACAGCACGATCCCCTCCTGTGTGGCCAAAGAGGTAAGTCCTCTCTCACCTCCTTTCCTGGCTCTCCTCTCCTGTTGTACTCTGCTCCTGCCTGTCCACCCAGCAAGGGCAAATGGGTGTTGGGGACTCATTCCCTTGCAGGATTACCCAAGGCTAGAGTGCAGCCAGGATGGGCTGGGATCAACCTGTGCCCAAGTGAGTGGCACCATAGCACAAGCCCCATCCCCAGCTGCAGCTGAAGGCCTCCATACAAGCCATGGAGAGGGGAAGACTATGGCTTCACAGCCAGGGAGCTCTGGAAGGGAGAGCATGCTGGGAGAGACAGCGGGATGGAGGTGCAGGGAGTGGGGAAGCAGCATGGCTTGGGAAGCGGGGCAGTAGGGCTCAAGGACTGCTTTCTACTCAGACCAGACAAGGCAAAGAAGAAAGCATGAGCTTGGAATGGCTGGTGCTGCCCCTTTGCTGACATGTCTGCAGGTCTCCAAGGTTCTGCACCAAACCCTCTCACCTGTGGCTGAGTTCCTGCACATGGGGGCATGAGGCCACATGGCGGGGGGGACTCTGAGGTGTGCAGTGGGGCTCATCTGCCCCTTCACCTGGCCACATGCAGCTACAGAGTCTGTTTGCCCCCTGATGGTCCCTCATGCAGTCCTTGGATATGATGCTAACAGTCAGGAGAATCACAATGCCCTGGGCTCCTGTGCTGACTTCACTTGCCACCGTGCAAGCAAGCCAACAGGGTGGGAGAGCCAGCCAAGGGCTTGCCAGCAGATTGGGAAAGTGGAGTCTCTCCTGCTTAGCCCTGTGCCCCCCAGCCAGGGGAACGCTGATCGTCAGGGACTTGGCACAGGGCCCATGTACGACACTCAGATGATGGGGGGAGGCTGCGGGTGCCAGGGAAGACAGGACTGGAATTCGAAATGATGTTGACAAATCGGAGAAATGGCCTGAAAACAATCAGATACAATTCAAAAGGACAAGAGCTGGCTGGGGTGGGAGGCAAATCTGCCCAGCAAGCAGAGGGCGAGCGGCTGGAGGGCAGGGCCGCCAAGTGGGCAGGAGGGCAGAACAGAGCCTGGCTCAGTGGTGGGCAGCAACATCAGCTTGTCTGAGTTTAACAACAAACCCAAGGACAATCTCAGGTGGATAAACAAGGCATGCAGAGGGGCAGAACCCTCAGGCAGGACATGTTTTGCAGGTGCAGTTATCTGTGTGAGCAGGAGCTGTTTCCAGATGCCCAGCAGCCAGGCAGATGCTTGGAAAAGCAGCTGGAAGTTAGGATAAAATAGGAGAAACCTCATTTATTCACGATATGGGATCTATCAGTTTAATATGGGATCTCTGGCAGCCCTGCAACTGCACTGAACTCAGTGAAAAGGACAGTGTTGCTCAGGGCTGCGTGAGAAGGAGAATCATCATGAGGCATCTGAAGTGTTTGCTGGAGGCAAGGCCTTACTGGGAGCTCTGTGTCTGGTCCGGGACACATATCAAGAAAAATCCAAACTAATTGTAAAGAGTTTAGAGGATGGCAGTAACAGAGAGCAGTGATGGAGGCCGGCTGAAGACACAGGAGGTTTGGGTGAGAGCAGAGGAGGTTAAGAGGCTGCATCCATGGACAAAATAACAGCACAGAAGGAGGGGACTTTCCACAACATCAGGGCTCTGACACACCCACAGAACACAGCAGGAGATAGGTGAAGTCTACACATGAGAGAAGCTGGCTCCACAGTCTGTAGGGATGCTTGGTGAACTTAACCCTGCTGTGGTGCCCTCCAGCACCCTCATGGTGATTCGTCCCCTCCAAGACACAAGCACTGGCTGTTTCTATTCTTAGCCCAGTCCAGACGAGGGTTTGGATGTGATTTCCCTTTCTTGTAACCTGGCCAAAGGATTGATTCTTTTCCATACCAAGACCCAAACTCCCACTGCACTCCAGCACTGGTGCTGTGCCACTGCAGTGAGCTCACCCTCCCAGCCAGCCTGCGCCTCCTCAGGAGGGACGCAGGGGATCAGCTCCGGGAACCAAGAGTGAGGTGGCAGGGGCAGCCCTGGAGGGTGGGGGACATGAGTGACCGGAGAGTCACAGACCTGGGTGGTCAGCAGGCAGCTGTCCAATGGGAGACCCCCATCAGGGATCTCCCACCTAATACTTGCTGGCCAATCTGGCTGGGATATGGATCCAGCTCGCCGAGTGCTTCTACCGCCAGCCCAAGCCTGTGAGCTGGCTGCTATGTCTTCCTCGCCAGCTCCTCACACTCCAGAGCTGGTGCTGGCCACGGCCCCGTGCCCAGAGGGAAGCGGATCTGGGGCAATCATTACTTTTGATCTAATTGAAGGGAACGTGACTGCGGAGCCCAGCTGGCCGCAGCACTCAGCTCTGCCTCATGCAAGTTGTATCCTCTGAGACCCTTGCAAACACGTTGGCTTAACAAGAACAGCCTCCTTGCATGGCCTCCCCGGCATGCTGCCGGCACCTGCCCAGCAGGTCAGGCTCTGCAGCAAGGATGGCAAGTGCCTGGGCTGTGGGGAGATGTGGCATGACAAGATGTCCACTCCAATTACAGGAGAGCAGGGCTGGCCACAGTGTGATGAGCATGCCAGGCATCAGTGCCTGCTGTGGAGCTGGCTGTGGGGGGGCCACAGGAGCAGTAATGCTGCCTGCCCCCCACTTGCACCATCCACCATCCTTGCACCTCTGCACCATCCTCCTGTACTCACTGGGAGTGGTGGGGCTGGGAATGGTGGGAGGGAGCTGTACGCACCAGGGAACAAGTGGAGCCATTGATTTGAGCACTGTTACTAGCTGCATCATGCTGGGATGGGGAAGATGGCAGCTCCAGTGCTGCAGACCAGCCCCAGGGGTGGTCCTGGTCCCCAGTTCGCTCACTGTGACAGATGAAAAGTCTGCCAGGGCCAGCAGATGCATGGGAGATGCAGCACCCCATTAACGCACTGACCCTATTTACGTAAACTACTCCTATTAAACACGATACCTTATTAAATGCTTTACCCCAATTAAGTGCAATACCTTAATTAATGCAACACCCCAATTAAAGACAACACTCCCATTCAATTTATTCCTTCATTAAGCGCAAAACCTCAATTACAAAGTCTCTTTTGTAAGCTGTGTGCATGAGCTTGCACAAGGTGCCCTGGACACCTTTTGCTGCTGCCAAGAAAAGAACACGGAGTTTATGTGGCTTTTGAGGTCCTGTCTCCAGGAATTTAAGGAGTGGGTTTCAGTAGGATCTGGGTGTAGGAGCATCTGTTTGATGGCTGAGAGGACAATGCCTGCATCAGAGCTGGGTTAGATCCCATAGACACTCAATGGGATGATGGGTCCAATCCCTGCCTGATCATGGGAGGAAAGGGTTTGTGCTCAGCCCCGATTCCATGGTATTTAACCCTGGTGAGCAGTGAGATCTCACTTGTCACCCTCCTCTCCCCAGAAATGCTCACCCAGACAGCTCTTGCCCCTGTGCCCAGGAAGAGGCAGCAGGCAGTGGAAACTGAGTTCCCACCCATGCACAGCAGCCCCTGCTTCTGATCTCCATCTGAGACACCCCACATGCCATGGTCCTGCACTGCTCTGGCTCTGCCAGCTGGAAGCCAGCACCCCCTGTCCATGTTTTTCTCTGACCTTGTCAGCACCACCCCAAAACTGAGCCAGCCACTTGATTGCACTGCACAAAGATTCTCACAGAGAGAAAACAAATCTAAAAGCCTCCCAAATCCACGCAGAGGAGCAAAATGGAGTCTCCTTCCTAGGAGGATGCCCAGATGTCAGCACAGAGGGTGTTCAGCATCCCCAGGAGGATGCTCAGCCCAGCACCCATCTCCTGACTCCGGATCTGGCAGTGCTTGCTGGCCCGTGACCAGCAGGAGGTCAGGCTCGGCTGACGCTGCCCTCCAATCCTGCGTGGGAGGAGAGGAGGAAATGGCCTCACCTCCCTCCGAGCCTCCCCCACGGCTGGAAAGGCTGTCGCAGACGTGACCAGGGAGCGGCTGCATGGCAGCAGGAGCCCTGGCCCTGTGCACGGGCAATGGGAGGTGCACAGTCCCTCCTGCCCTCAGCACTGTTAGGAAGGAGAAGACACCCTGAGAGCCATCGCTGCAGTGTGCAGAGACAGTCATTTGGGTTTACAGCCTTTTAGTGCTGCAGCTGGTTGGTCCTCCCTTCTCCCTGCCATCTTGAGGAGGGCCCGCTGGCACATGGCCACACCATGATGAGCAGTTTGGCACTGGGGCACCTCCTGGGGTGCCACTGGGCTTGCACTGCTGGCAAAAACACCGGCATGGCAGGGAAACAGGCTCAGCACCTTGCTGGGATAGGCCCTAGCACTATTTCCCTCACAGGCCCTCTGTCCACAGCCTGAGACCCTCCACCTCCACCACTTGTCACCTGCCTGGTGGTTTATAAAATTTTAAAGTTAATGGTGTAATAAACTCCAATAATTATACTGCAGCTGCACCGGGGCATCCTGGGATGAATACATTATGGGAGCTGCAGCAGCTGGGCGGAGAGGGCAGCACTGGGAGATGCTCCAGCCAGTGCAGGAGGCGGACAAGGTTCACCCAGGTCCTGCTGTGAGCGGGGCAACCCTTTGCTTAACTCCCTCCCAAGTGACAGCTGAGCAAAGGTGACTGGAGGGTAGGCAGCTCACCAATGCCACAGCCCTCCCTGATCACAAGGCAGGCCAGGAGACCCTCAGGGAAAAGGATTTGGGAGGAGCTTGAGCTCCTAAGGTAGCCTACCATCAGTTTCTGATTTACAGGCAGGGGATGTTAGGATGGATGAACCGGACTGGGCCTGGAGGACCACCCTGCAGCCAGCTGTGGGCAGCCTCAACAGCACTGGGCTCCATGCTTGGGTGAGCCCCAGCCACTGTGTGCAGCCCCCAAGCACCAGCTGGGTGTCCCTGTCCTGCCTCGACGTCGCCAGCCCTGGCACACACACCCCCACTGACTGGCATGCTGGCATGAACAGCTGCAGGCATGGGTAGCACTGCTGCTGAACACAGCTGGCACAGCTGGAATGTCACCTCACAGCCAAGGGGACATGCCAAGAGCTGTGCCACACAGGAGAGGCAGTGTGCAGAAGGATGTAGCCTTGTTGTGGTGTGCGGGGAGGATGAGATCCCCAACCCATCCCAAACATCCCTGACCCTGCACCAGGGAGAAGGTCTCTTGTGCAGTGGCATGAGAGTGGAAGGGTGATGAATGCTGCAGGGCTGCAGGCCAAGCCAGCAGTGTCAGGAAGGCCATCACCAGGTTCTTCAGACACCTCTGGAGAAGTGCAGCCTGCAAGTAGCCCTAGTGCAGGGCACAGGAATGCTGGCACTCCAGGAGCACCCACACTGGGCAGCAGGGCTGGTACCCATGCACCCACTCCTCCATCCCATCTGTGGCCCTGAGGGATGAGAGAAGCTGGATAGGAGTGTGCCCAGCCAGTGGAGCATGTGGATCTGCCCTGAGAGACATCATTCAGCTGCTCCCTCACACTCAGCTGTGCCCACAGGCCCCATCATGCCCCAACTCCTGCAGTCATTGGTACCCAGTGCTGGATCAAGCACCCTGTGGCTCCTCCTGGCCCTGGACTGCTGCTCCTGTCCCATCTGCTGTACTTCACCAAAGCAGCTCCTGCTTCCCACTTGGCTTTCCTAAAAACAACAGAGTCATAAACTGCCAGCAGAGCTGCCTCAGCACAGCGATAGGGCTGAGGTTTTAAATGCACCCAAGTCAGGAGGCTGGGAGTTATGGCTCCCCAGGCAGCCATAGCTCAGCTGCATGGTGCCCATGACGGTCCTGCGCGTGCACAGCCGTGCGCCACAGGCAAGGGGCAGAGTTAGTGTTACCATGGGAACCATTGCTCCCCATTTCCCAACATTTGTGTGACTAAAACCTCGACCTTAATGCCATAGCTCCACTGATGGCAAGGCAAGTGCCCACCTGGCTGTAGAGCACATGGCAAACACAGCACATGTGTGTGCCAGGGATTGAGGAACTGGTGCCTTCAGCACCCTACTCCAAGCCCCAGGCACGCTGCTGGCACCAAGTGCATGTTGCAAACTACAAACATCTCATTGGTCTTCATCTGCAGCGCACCGCAAATGGGAAAAACATCGACTGTGGAGCATCCTGGAAATGTCAACCTCAAAGGTGAGCTGGGCCATTGCAAACATGTCACCATCAGGCACCAAGCACCATCTCCCTGCAAACTGGCAGGTGGTGCTGAGCACGGAGGGCACTGCTGGTGCCACAGACACTGAGAACTGCGCTGTGAACAAGGGATGCATGATGGACTGTGAGTTTTGAGTGCACTAGAGTGAGCCTCAACAGGGACAGCACAGGCTGGTGGCACTGCTAATGCAAGAGCTGGTGCTAGCAGTGCACACAGATTGTGCAGCTGCTCCAAAGCGGGCCAGTATCCAGCACCAAGCACAGGCTGGATGGCAGGAACACCGCTAACACTGTGCAGCAAGCTCTGTAAATGGCAGAAGCATCAGGAACCTTGTGCTGACCACATCGTGGGCTGCACTTACAGAGCACGCTGCGAGTGAGCAGCACATCGGGCTCTGGCACAGGAGGCAGGGCAAGCGCTCACACCTGCGGGAGCGAGCGGGAGCGTGCGGGCAGCAGGAGCGTGCTGTGGGCAGCGGGAGCGTGCTGCGGGCACCAAGGCTGAGCCCACCGCGGGCACTGCACAGGCACTGGCGCTGGGCACCAACCACAGTGCCAGCAGTCTGCTGTGAGCACTCCTCACACCACAGGAGTCAAAACACGGAGCACACGGCGGGGAGCCGGCTGGTGCGAGCGCGGGCTATGCCGCAAATGCCAAGTCGAACAGACGCAGGGCACACCTTGAATGGAGAGATTGCTGAGCGCTTGGCAAACACAAAACCACAGCTGACACCAGATACTGAAGGTGCTGCAAACATCATCAGCGGCGGGGTGCACACCCTGAGCACACGGTGTATGCCGAGTGCTGCTGACACTGAGTGTAAAGGCTGTGTAAATAACAACGATGCCACAGGTATTAAGTGCTGAGCACTCTGCAATTATCAAGCAAACTGTGGGCATCAGGCGCTGCACACACCATGACTGTAAACACACTGCAGGCACCAATTTGACAAATACACTCCTGATAACAAGCATGTGGCTGGTGCTGAGTGCACCGAAAAGAGCGTGTGAGTGTGGGTACAGAGTGCCACGGGCTATTGCAAACACCAAATCTGGCGCAGGCTCTGGGAATGCTGCACACATCAGCTCGGGCATTGTGTGCGTTGCAAATACCCAATATAGCATGGGCACTGAATGCCAACCAAATCCTTCACTGGTTCCTAGCTATGTGCTGTGCTATAAGAAATGTGCCAAGTCACCACCCTCTAAATGCATTGCAAACACCAAGTGGATGCACACACCACACAGTGTCACGCTGGCCATCGAGAGCTGGTCATGCTGCAGCCAGCCCTCTTCCTGTGCCAGCCTCAATGCCCACTGCAAGGAGCAGCTTCTCCAGGTGCTGCAAACACTAGAGTTAATGGCAACTAGTGCTGACAAACCCACCCCGGGTGGGCACCAGCAACTCCGGTGAAGGCAGCTCAGCCTGGAGGCTGCCAGCCTTGTGGTTCTCCCACACCAGGGTGCGTGGGGTCCTGCCTGTCTCTTGGGGAGCGACAGCCATGCAGTAGTGCCAACACTGCGGCGTGTGCCGGTGTGCTCAGGGCCTGTTATTTCATTTTCACTTGTCCCATCCCATTAGCACAGCTGTCTGCCACCAGAGAAGGGAAAATTGATGCTAAACGGGATATCAATTTATCATGGAGTGTGTCACCCGCCGCACGGCTCTGCCAGCCGAGCAGCAGAGACGCGCTGCACCAGCCAAGCAGCACCTGTAATTAACAGCTCGTCAGCCTCCCCCGCACGCTGCAGCCTGGGCACCAGCTGGCGGGTGTGGTACGGGGAATCCCAGCGGCGGTGCCACCCTCCAGCCCTGGCCGGGACCCCAGCGTCACTCCTCAGGGCCGTGTGAGCCCACCTCCCAGCCAGGGACAGAGGCATTAGCAGGGTGCATGTTGGTGTACGGGGGATGCCAGCCTGAGGGACGGCTTGGAGAGCCAGCTTAGAGAGAGAGGTTTGCCCCCTGCCCCAGCCCTGCCTCAGCTGTTTCACCCCTGCCCTGATCCCTCACAACTGAGGTGTCCCAGCACAAGGCAGAGCTGTATCTCATGTGGTGACGGTGCCCAGTGAGTAACGAGCCCGGAGCCCGGCTCCCGGGCATGAGTTACAGCCGCTGCCTGTGCTCAGTGAGACATCAATCCCGTCGGGTGGCGGGGACAGAAATGGAGAGTTCAGTGTGCCGGGAAGGGGCTGCAGGATGGGCCATCAATCCTGGGCAGAAGGGTGTGATGCCAGCACCAGGAAAGGCTGGAGGGCACCCACTGAAACAGCCCCTGCCCACAACCCCATGTTTACCCCTGGTGCCCCTGGGTGCCCCAGCCCCAGGAGAATGCAGGCTGTTGTGCCCAGTCCATGCTGCCCAGCTGAGGGGCCACAGCAGGAAGGATGGGCCAGATGTGGCTTTCCTCAGCCCTGGGGATGCCAGTGGCCATACTGTGGGAACAGAAAGGAGGGAAGGGCCCACTGGGACAGCCTAGTACAGAGCCAGGAATGGGGTCCCAGCCTGGTGCCAGAAAAATCTCAGGGTGTTTTTGCATCAGCAAGCTCTCCATCCCTGCTACTCCAGGCTGCTCAGCTGCGCTCCCACCTCCCCTCAATGCCCCTGCCATACAGGGGTGCTGCAATCACAGGGCCCCTTCCCCACTGGAGATGGCAGGAGCAGGACCGAATCCCACCCAGCCTCAGCCGGGCACTACCACCCCTGCCTGCACCCTGCGTGCCCGAGTGCTGCAGCAGTGGCAGTGGCAGTGGCAGCGGCAGTGGCAGTGGCAGTGGCAGTGGCAGTGGCATGGCAGGAGGGAGCTGGTGAGCAAGGCCAGCTAAGCTGAGGCTGTTTTGCAGCTTTGATGTTAAACACCAGAGATGAAATGCATGGCCCGAGGCTGGGTCCCTTGCAGCCAGCCGCTGGCCAGCCTCTGGCTGCGGAGCCGTGCCAGCGCTGGGGCCGATAATTGGATGCATGTTTCTTCCAATGAGTTTGTATCATTTTTATGTAAATTTGACATTTTCCTGATGTTCTGTAATGTGCACAAAGCAAGTGCCGCTCCTGCCGTCGGCAAAGCCTATTTCCTTCCTGTCTGAAGTGCTGTGTTGATTTAAGGGCCCGCTAATACGCACAGCCAGGGCCCCCCCGTGCACACACACGTGGCTCGCTGGCTCCGATCTCTCCCCACCGGTCTCACGTGCTGCTCCCAAGCACCTTACCCCATGTCCAGCCCAGGGCTGTCCTGCACTGGGACAGCATGGAGCAGGGCTCCCCCGGAAAGCCAAGCACCTTCTTTATCCTTCTCATGTGCCACCTAATGATGCCGCTTGGCTGCTTGGCTCATTCTGATGGAGGTGAAGAGGTTCTCCCATGCCTGGCGTGGAAGGAATGCCACCAGCAGTCCCTCAGGGCTCTTTCATCTCCTATTGGAAGGTGGGAGGAGTTCAGAGCCCAGGAGCCAGAGCAGGAGGAAAGGAAACAGCGACAAAGAGGCACCTTTCTGGCAGCACAGGGAGGTGCTGCTAATTAACCAATTTCAGGGGACCATGCAGGGGAGCTTTGGACATTGCTGCTTGGGAGCTGCCAGAGGGACTGGGGTGTATCTGCCCAGGCATCCCATGGCTCTTCTGGGCAGGGCTCCACGTGTCCCGGTCACCGACCAGCTGCCTACGGGCAGCAGCTGGGCACTGGGGGTGCCTTCCTTGGGGTGAGGGCACCCCAGCTCCCAATCCCTGGTTTCTCGTGCCGCACAGTTTTCCTGGGCTCTGTCTGTGGCGCAGGCGAGTGGGTTTCAAAGGCAGCGCTGCTATTTAAAGCCCTTATTGTTCGCGTCCTTGACACCAACAGCTACATCCTGCTGTCGTTCGATGTGAGCGCATCCTGGCCCGGCCAGCCAGAGGAAGGCAGCTAATGAAGAGCAAGTGCAAAGACGCCTCTTCTTTGTCCTGTTCACAAAGCAGCTTCCCAAACAGTCCCCCTCCGCCCTTCACTGAGCAGCTATTTATAGTTCCCCTTCCCCAGGGCATGCTGGGAGTTTCCTCCAGACAGTGATGCCCTGGGATCCCTTCAATGGGCCACAGGAATGAAGACTTTGTGACCCCTCAGCCCTGAGAGCTGATGGCAAATGCCATCCCATCCTTGCATGCTCCCGTTCCAGGGGCAGCCATGAGGACAGCTGGGTCAGACAGGGCCAGGAAGAGAGTGGGCTTCCCACAGGGGCATCTCTCCATCCAGCCCTGGCAGCCAGTGGTCCTGGGGGAGCTTCTCCATCTGGGCAGCATAGCTGCCTCTCTCCTCTTCATTCCCATAGGCAAGCACACATCTGCTGCTGCTGCTCCCCTGCCTGCCTCAGGCACCGGGCTGCACAGCTGTGGGACACAGCGGAGGGCTGAGTGCCCCATCTGAACCCTCTGTGCCCGGGGCAGCCTGTCTCCTGGTCCCCCATCACAGCGGGCATCTGCTGTACCCCCGTGCCAGGTGCTGCTCTCTCCAGTGAGAGGCTTTGACAGGAAATTAAAGATTAATGTTCCCCGCGGCACCTGTGCCAGCGGCGCCCACGGTGCTGGGGACGTGCCCAGCATGGCAACCTGGGGGTGGGGGGGTGCTGTGCGGGCAGGGGTGCCTGGGGCATTTTACCAGAGAGCAGAGGGGCTATGCAGGGGTAGAGGTGGGATGAGGAGGGAAAGGATGTATCCCCTGTGCCCTGTCACTGCATCGGGCACCCAGAGCCAGGCAGGGAAATGCCCCTCTGCAGGCAGGGCAGCGAAGGGGTTGAAGGGGCCAGAGAGGCAGCTGCAGAGGATCACAGGTCTGGAAGTTCTGTGCAGAGCCCTCAGCCCCTTCTTAACCTCCTTCAGGGTGGGGAGCCACCAGTCCCTCAAGGGGACACCTCAGGGCAGGCCAGAGGATCCGGCACGTGGCTAACTGGCCACCTGGCACAGTGAGCTGGGCCACGCAGCTGAGCAGGCAGCACAATGTCAGGAGCATTTCCTCCCTCCACCGGGAGGGGATTACGCTCAGCCAAGCTCTGGCTGGCAGTGGCCATGCCCACACAGCTGCATGCGTGGCTGCAGCTGCCTCCTCCACTCCCGGTGCAGCCGGGTATTGCATCCTGCTGCACCCACCGCCTGCTCCTGGGGCACGCCCCCCTGCTCCCAGGGCACAGCTCTGTGCCAGATCCCATTGCACCCTGTACTAACTCCCACATGCACACACTGAGGCCGACGAGGGTGGCGGCATCTGTTCCCGCACCCCCTGCCCTGAACATGCACCCACCACGACCATGGGTCTCTCCCTGCAAACACGGGGCACCTTGGTATGCGGGGCTATGGTTTTGTGAAATATGGCCCCTATAAATCCCGTCGTGCGCGTGCCATAATTCTCAATATATTTTCAAATATAGTTCAATTATTTTTCCCATATATCATGGGGAAATTGCATTGGCGAGTGGCGGCACTAAGCAGGGAGCGCGTGGCGGGGCGGCATTAATAGGATTGTGCATGGTATTATGCATGAGGTCGTTCAGGACACAGTGGGGAACCTCCCGTGCTCCAGAGAGACGGGAAGGAATAAATCAGGCTATTAGCCCAGCACCTTGCTCAGGTCTGCAGGGGATTAATCTCTACAGCGTGTAGGGATCCCAGCTGGGCTGTCTCCCTGGGAAGTCTCCCTGTGATATTCTTGGAAGCTCTGTCCCACTCTCTGCCCATGTGTGCCCAAAGCACCAGGGAGCAGAGGCAGTGCTGAACATACCAGAGTCACCAAAGTGGATGTGACATCCCTCTGGGGAGCGGTTTACCATGACTGCATGCAACTCCGTCCCTGGGCTGTGTGTAGAGACTGCTGTGACACTCTGGGAAAACCCTGGGTATCTTGGGACTTCTCTGGAAAAGCCTGATCCTTGGCTTGAGCTTGCAGCGCTTGTTCCAGCCCTGTGTGAGGCCCTGGCAGCCTCGTGCCCCACACTGCAGGTGGGCAGCAGGGGGTACCCCTGCCATATCTCGCCATAAGGCAGCAGCTCGGCCAGCAGCACCTGGAGAGAAGCCGCAGCCTTCAGGACAGGCACGTATAATCAGCCAGGACAGTCACATTTCCTTCAGTTCTCCATGAATATTTATGCAATTTGTGCAGAGCTGCCGGAGCTGATCTACTGAGCCAGAGGGGAGATGGCAGCCTGGGCCCCCAGCTTCTCCTGGGTCCCCTGGGAGCTCCCTGGGGCTGGTCCCCGTGTGTGCTGCTGCACGCACCTCTGGGACACCACTGCAAGCAGTGAGATGGGAAGTGAGGGTCCTGGGAGCAGTGACCTTGGGCATGGATGTAAGGTACGTCAGTGTCCAAGGTGGGGCTGGACACTGCTGTGCTGGGTTTGCAGAGGGAACATTTTAACTAGCCACTAACCCCATCAACAGCACCAAAAACAGGCCCTGGAAACTGGGCTTGTGGACTACTCACCTCCTGCCTGTCCACCTGGGAGAGCCTGGAAGCATCAGCACCGCATAAGCTGCTGCCAGCTGAGAGAGAGCCCAGCATGCAAGCAGCAGGAGAACTTGGCTGTGTCTCTCCAGGGCGTCTCTATGTGAGGGCAACTGGAATTACTACAAAGGCCAGACATCCAGGGCTGCCTGTACTCTGGTGGCACACAGGATATTCATTCCTGTGCATAGGGCTTGGCCCACTAGGAGCAATGAAGAGGTTCCCAGTGCTTGGCAGAGCCCCCCTAGCTGGGTCATTGGGAGTGCCTGGCCCTGCAGTGGGTGCCCCAGAGCAGGCAGGGAGGTGAAGGACCTGCAGGGCCACGCCATGGGTGCTTCCCAGCAGCGACAGAGCTGGCAGTGCCAGAGCAAGCAGCGAGTGCAGGTGAGGTTTACAGTAAAGGGAAAAACAAATTATTAATCATGAGAGCAGCCCCAGCCGGGCTGTCAGGGCCGCATGGGCTCATGAATATTCAGCATCGGGCTGAGCACTAAATCTCATTTAAATGTCAGGGACCATTAGGCAGACAGTGAGGGGGCTGGGATGGCAGCTCCCCACTCTGTGCCAAGCCCTGCATCAGACAGAGGGGCTGGGACTGGGGTGCTGGCACCCCGCTGGCAGGGCTGGGCAGGGGCCATGCTAGTGCTCTCTGTGTCCTTAGTTCAGCACCTGGATGCTCCTTGGGGGTGTCTGAGACCCCCTGACACCTCTGCCAGCCCCGAATATCTTCTGATTTCTGATGGGGGCTGAAAACCCACACCAAGCACCCTACAGATGCAGACACTGTGAACTATATGCTCTGCTGCCTTCTGGCAGAGGAACAAACCCTAAAGGATCACCAACCCCGTCAGGTTCAGCCTGGCAGGACAGTTTCCTGACCCCTGGCATCCCAGCCAATCCTCCTTACTCCTCAAAGCACACACAGGAGCAGCTCCATGCTCTTTCCTGGACACAGAGCTGGTGGATGCTGGAGGGATGCCAGAGGGGCATCCAGAGGGATGTCTGGCAGGACTGAGGCTATGCCAGGGAGGTGCAGGCAGCACACTCAGGGCTCTGCACACTTGAAATTCTCCTTTGGAGCGCATTGTTTGTCAGTGCCTGGGCACCATCTCTCTCGAGCCACCTGCCATCCATACTTAGGGTGGTTGGTGGCTCCCAGTGGTGCCCTCAGTGGTGGCAATGGCAGGAGGCAGCAGCAGGCAGCGGGAAGGAGCAAGCACGCCTGGGCACTGCCTTCCTGTGCTGGCACTCACACTCTCTCCAGCTCAGCAGGGGCCTGGCAATTACACGGATACGTTTAAGCTCTTAATCCTACCGAAGATTATTCCAAGGTCGGGGCACCAGACAGGTCCCCATGCACTGCCAGGCTGTGATGCATCCTTGCTGCCATCTGCCGGGATAGCCCAGCTGAGGGGATGCTGGCACCCTGGCATACAGTGGCTCTTCCCATGCCTGGGCCACCAGCATCTCTCCATCCATGGAACTGGCCAAAGTCTTGGGCCTGCTGGCACCTCCTGAAGGCTGGTGGGGCTGACCCTGCTTGCAGGCTCTCCCAGGTACCAGGTGCCAGCCACTGGTACCTCCCCCAGCACTCCAACCTCCCAGCTCCATCAGCTACCTGACTTTGTCTCATGGTGCTCCACGGGAAGCGTGGGTGGCCTGAGGAAGAGATCTCTCCAGCAGGGCACAGGAAACATCTCGGACTGGTCATGGATGTGGCTGGGGATCCAGAGCTGCTGTATGCCCATCCAGGGTAATACTGAAGCTCAGAGCTGCAGAACAGTGCCTTAGCCTGAGTCTGAAGGACCTTGGCAGCCAAAGAGATGGCTCACAAGTTCTAAAACTTTTGTAATTGCTGGCATTGGCAGGTGATGATCTAAGAGCAACAAGTGGCTTGAAGATGATGCAAACCAACCTGGGAGCAGATCTGAAGCCTACTGCAGAGCAGGACCATTAACTGCAGCAGCTCATCCCCTGGGTCATGCTGGGGTCCCCCAGACCCCTCCAGATGAGCAGGTGTGCTTTATGGGGCCACTGCCCCAGCCCGAGGCGGGTACTGTGATTATAACCAAAAGGAGGGAACGTGCCCAAGACAGGGAATAGGTACTCAGCCTGGGCAGTGGCACACGGGATTCCCCCTCCTGCCCTCTGCATTGCTCATTGGAAATCAGTGGAATTCCCACTCCTCTGCGTGGCCTCAGTTCTGCCCTGCCTGCTGCTGACAGCTGATAGAGCCCTGCAGGACCTGGCATTTCCACCCTGGGAAGATGTGTAAATGCTGCAATCCATCACTGTCCCAGCTTGCTGAGGATGGGGCTCTGGGATGGGGTGTGGTGTCTGGCATTACCAGCTGGAGATGATGGGACTCCTTGGGGGCAGTCCCAGGAGACAGGGAGAGGATGATGCACGCTGCATGTCTGGGTGCTGTGTGTGACCACACTGCACCATTTGGACCCACAGCTGACATCAGGCTCACCCTGCTGGGCAGGGGCAGAGCCCAGAGCAGCATTTTGTCCGATCTCCACCTCCAGAGTCCCAGAATCCCCTCAGAAAGATGCTTCTCCAGCTCGGCTCTCAGTCCCTGCTGCTGCAGGGCGTGCTGGTGACCAGCACTGGGTCTCCCCTCGCAGCAGTGCAGCCATCCCACACACACTGCACACAGACACCGCCGCCTGCACCCCGTGGCACCACACTCTGCACCCCCTCCTCTCACACCCCCGGCCCCGCGGAGCTGCCTGCGCCCCAAGCCCCTGCATCTCCTCCCACCGCTGGTTGGGAAGGTAAAAGAAAATATTAATGATTATTAGGAAGAGCGAAAGCAGAATTGCAAATGTTATTTCTCTGGTAGATGGATGATAGCAGGATGGATGATAGATAGCTGGATGGATGGATCTCTTTCCCTCCAAGCTGTAACCCCCTTCCAATCACTCCCTACGGAGCGCTGCTGTCACCTTGTCTCTGCTCAGAAGGGCTTTTACTGGCTCACTGGGGGATGCACGAGAACAGGTTATTAATACATGGAGAGGGGGATGGAATCCATTTGACTTGAAAATAGCTGAGAAACTGAACGGCACTTCTAAAATCTGCTTTTAATCAGAAGGAAAAGAAGAGAAGTTTGAACAATTATGGAGTAATGAAGAGCTTTGGAAAAAAAAAAAAAAGCTCTCTGAAGATTAGCTAAGATTTTTACAGCACTTCAAGCATTTAAAGAGCTATGGTGGTATTGAGCAAAATGATGCAAATACTCCCTGTGAAAATCAGAGGTGGTGGGATTGACAGAGAGTTCCAGAGCCTGGATGTCCACAGGCAGGCACAGCACCAGTTTGCTGTGAGCAGTGATGCTGTGCTGTCTGCAGGGCAGGCCAGGGAAGGCCAGCAGGCGACAGCAGCAGGGCTCTCCTGTGCCACTGCCCCTGAGAGGTAATGGGAGCATGTCCAGGAGCCAGCCCTGGCTTGGCCATGGATGGAGAGCCACGGTGGAGTCTCAAGTATAAGTGCAGCCACCATGGCAAGGCTGGACCCATCCCTTCCACTCCAAGCCCTTGGCAAGAGAAGGAGGGGTGATCCCCTATGGGTCTGTCTTTTGTGGGTCCAGGGATGCCCACGGATGGTCATGGGCAGGCACTGCTGATGGCACATCCCTGAAGGAGAGTGCATGGAAAAGCTTCCTCAGGAGCTGCCTGAGGCTCAGAGAGAGGATGGGCAGCTGAGACACCGGCATCCCCTGCCCTGAGCCAAGCCCTGGCCTCCACCGCGCGGGGCAGCCGCCAGGCAGCCCATCCGTCCCAGCCGAGCTGGCGGCTGCTCCTTCCCGGTACCTGCCAAGGGCCCGTCACCAGGAGGTGAGCGCGGGGGCTGCACAGCCGTGCACAGCAGCAGCTGGGTAATTTTCATGCTAAGTGAAAAGTAAAGTGCACAGACTCTTTATTAGAGCAAGCACGGTGCGGGGAACAATGAAGGCAGTGATGATCGTTAACTTTCTAATCGGAGGAGAAAAGTCCTCAATGCAATTTTTATGGTAATAACATCGACACTAAAGATAATTGCTCCCCGCGTCGCGCTTAGCGCCAGGAAACTGTTTGGGAAAAAAACATTAATTTGCAGGAACTGAGCCAAAGTTTCCTTAAGGCAGCTGTTCCCTGTGCCGCCCTGTCCCCAGCCCATGCCGACACTGGCCGCTGGCCTCTTGCCCTTCCACCTCTGCCCGCGGCGGTACCCCTCATGCCCTGTGCCAGCCAGGCTGGGTTTGCACCACGCTGGTGCTGTCTTTCACAGCATAGGCTCCTGGGGCTCAGCTCAGCAGGAAATGCTGGAGACGGTGCAGCCCACCTCTGCGGTGGTGGAAGAGGGCCAGAAACATTTTGGGTGATGTGACAGAGCAGCGCTCATGCTGCAGTAAAGGGGATGGGCAGGGCTGCCCCATGCGCCGGGACCACCGTGAGCAGGGAGAAATGGGAGCTCGCGCTCCCTGGGGAATAATAAGCACAGGAGAAATTACAGCCAGGTGACATTTTAACGAGCTGGCGTCCTGTGTGGCATTAATATTCCAGGGGCTGCAATTCCCTCGTGGGTATTTGAGAGATGAAAAAAAAATCCCAGCCCAGTAAAATCAAATAAATAAATCTCTGCCTAAGCGTGGCGTCTCCCCCGCCCCCGGCACGGAGCGGGTGGCACGCGGTGTGATTTCCCCTGTGATCCCCTGCCGCCGAGCAAGCAATCGTCTCATCTTTGAGCGTGGCGGCAGGATGATTTATCCCGGCTCCCGGCGCCCCGGCTGGGGCGAGAGCGCGGGGCCGGGGATGATGCATTGGGCAGGAGCAGAGGTGGCAGCGGGGGGAAGGCAGGAGAGCAGGGTGCGCACACAGGCCACCACTCAATTCTAAATTAATTTTAATATTTGACAAATCAAATCTACTTAGGTGAGCCACGGGCCATGCAAAGGAGATTTATGAGGGTTTGGGGCTGTCGGCTGCACGTGCAGCCCTTATCTGCCGCTGTCTGATGGGGTTCCAGCACTCACAGCATCACTAGCTCCCCCCTCCCCAGCAGCAGCGATGCAGACAGTGAAACAGCGTAATCCTGGCAAGGAAAATGTCCCAGAATCTAAGTCCTGGCTTATTAGGCTGGCAAGAGTGACAGACCCTTTGCCTGCCCCAGCTCTAAGCCCACTGGCAGAGCTGGCAGCCAGGGCACACTCCTGGCTATAGCTGGACGTGGTACCTGGTGCCCAGGATGTCCCTGGGAACTCCAGCTGACCTAGAGAAGAGCAGCCAGTTCCAGCCTGCGGGGGATGATGCCGGAGCAGTGTCCCGTGGGTTGGAGGGATTATAAACCTGTGGAGAGAAGAGCCATGCAGGGAGCAGTGGTGGTGTGCAGGGTGTGCAGAGCCATTCGCCTGCAGGACCATTTCAGTCCCAGCTACATCAGGCCCACAGATTCATGGGCCCTGGGAGGTGACAGGAAACCTGATAGGTTTTAAGACAGCAACATGCCCTGAATCTGCAAGGTGCCTGAGCAGGCGAGGCAGGGAATCCAAAATGTTTACAGCCTCAAGGGACTGCGGAGCAGTGAAGACAAGCTGGGCTGCCTGGGATGAGATTTCCATGCTGGGGACAGACTGCTGCCATCCCTAATGTGCTATTGGAAATCTCTCCCTCAGCATGGGCACCCCCCTCTGCAGATCTGCAGAACTGGTAGGGGAGGCTCAGGGAAGCCCACTGCCCCTGAGCTGAACCCACTCCTGTGGCAAAGCCCCAGCATGGGGGCTCCCCTGGATTGCAAAGGTCCTTCACAGCGATGCTAGAGAGGGGTCTGAGGTGCTTTCTGCCCCAGTGCACTGCCACACCTGCCTGTGGGTGAGGACCAGCCTGTACTTGTTTCCTCTTTCCGATTACTTTGCTTGGCACAGTCAGGCAGCCATGTCCTAGTGCTCAGGCAGGGAGACCAGGGCTGCCCTCCACCAGCCCTTTCCTGCAGGATGCTATAACAGAGATGCAGCACTGGGCTCTGTCTGGCTGCAGCCTCAGGCTGGAATATCTCAATGGACCTACAGCATATCCCTGTATTGAGGGACGTACAGTGGTCCATAGCCCATGGCAGGGCAGGCAGCCTTTCCAGCTCCTCCAGCACCAAAGAGGCAAGTGGTGCACAAAGCTCAGGCCAGCCCAGAACCCCATGTGGCTCTGATTCCTGTTCTGCCTGAGCCTCCCCCAACTCCCACTCTAACAATGGCAGAGCCCTCCAACTGCCCCAGGTCTGCCAGAGAACAGCCAAGGGTCAGGGGAGGGATGTGAGGTAGAAGAGAAACAGCCTGTATGCAGGGATGACATGTACACCTACACCTTGCAAGTCTTACAGTATAAAACAGACCACAGAGGTCTCAAAGGACTTTAAGAAATCTCTACAAGTTGCCTGGGCCAGTAGGGACCAGCTTTAAGAGGTGATGGGTGTAAGGAGAAGGCAGTTTCCAGCCCCTGCCTGGCCCTGTGCTTGGTCAGGCTCCCAGCTGGGCATGGGTGGCAGCTGCTGCACCCCAGCATATCCCTGCACAGTGGGATGAAGTAGGATGGATGGAGGACCATGCCTCTGGGGCTGTGAGCTTGCAGTAAGCTTCATCCCCACAATGGCACACAGTTCCTGATGGCCCTCTCCAGCTCAGCTCCAGCCCTACAGGTGCCCCATCCACAGCAGAGGCAAACAGTGCCAGCCCTAGTGATGCACAGCCCATGGGAAGGTGGGCACTGTGTTACAGCTCCAGCTCTCAGCAGAAGCGTATGTTCCCATCAAATATCTACATTTCGATGCAGAGATTTTTGGGATCTGAGAACGCTGTGCTGATAATTAAACATCTGCTCTGCATTTGTCTGTCTTCCTGCCACGCTGTTGCTCCAGCCCTTATTCTCCCCTCCCTGTCCTCTGGCAATCAGTCTGGACAGCATTCCCTGCTCAGTGCTGGCCCCGAGCCACAGCATCCTGGGCCATGGGTGCTGGAAGAGAGATGGCAGCTCTGGGCACCCTCGAAGTAAACAGCAACTTCACTGCCAGCACCCACAGTCTCTGAGAGGCTGCAAAGCCAACAGCCTTCTCTGTGGCTTGCACCAGCCCAAACAGTTTCTCTGAGTGCCACCAAGCACTGCCAGCCAGTGCTTGTCCGTGTACAGCCCCCTGGGCTGAGCAGGGAGTTGCCACCGCCATGCTGCAACAGGAGAGCATCAAAACAACTTCCAAATTGATCTCAGAGACTCTCCTGCAAGCCCCAGTCATGTCCTGCTAGGAGCGAGCGTCTGCTCTAGTTACTGTCTCCTAGGAGAGCTCCGAGGGCTTCAGGCTGTCACAGGAGGAGCAGACCCAAACATGACATCTCCATGGAGCCCAGGCTGTGGCAGGCAGGGCCACAGCACCACTGAGCAGATGGCACCACGACCTGGATCGATGGGAGCTGGCTGGGTCCTACGGGGGCTCTACCAGCTCATACAAGGCGGGGCTGGTGCTGGGATGAGCTCGAGAAAGGGCTGGGTCCCTTTCCTAGCTGTGGTACCCTGGTCCAGCTGTGCCCCTGCCTCTGGCCAAACACCCAGCAGGGCTGAGCTGGGGCAGCTGTCCCTGCCCACACTGCTGGCCCTGAGCAGCTGCATCCTGCCTGCACTGACTGCACTCCCTGCGTGACCACCGGTGGCAAGCGGGGACACCTGCAGTGCCATGCCATATGGGCATTGCCAGCAGCCTCACCACCACCTCTGCCCCGGGACCCAGAGCCCAGCGAGGTGCCAGCATGAGTGGGGACAACACTCTGCTCAGAGTGGGGTTCCAGGAGCCGAGGTGGCACAAGGATGGGGGAGGCTGTCTGGGTGCACTGCAGAGCACCTGGTGTAGCACCCCAGCACGTGGCAGCAACATGCCCCCCTTCACCGGAGCTGCCCTTCCTGCCATCCCTTGTCCCCTGCCTGCTCCCTGCCCTGCCTCCTGGCTCACGAACTCTTTGTCACACTTGTCACCATGGCAAGGGAGAGATTAGCTGTAGACCCTCGGCTCCTGCCCCAAGCCACTGATTCATATTCATGAGACTTCAAAGCATCTCTCTGGCTCTCCTGCACCAAAACTAATCCTCTACTGCAGCACTGTGCCAGCAGCCCCAGCCCTCGCTCTCAGCTCCAGGCTGGGAGCTGGCAGCCCCACAGCCCTCCTGGCCTGGCCAGCCACACTCCCACCAGCCCACAGCCATGGGGGAACGCTCTGCACCATGGGGTGCCACAAGAAACAGGGGTTAGGAGCACAGAGGTGATGGCTTTTGTGTCCTCACCTGCACCTGCCCATCCCTCCGCCCCTTAGGGCTGTACCCACAGTACCCTGCCTGGACTGCCAGCCCAGCAGCATCCCTGCATGGATTGCAGTCATACCAACAGTCCTCTGTAGGGGATGATTGATTCTGGTGCCCCACAATCCCCTACAAACCTGCCACAATCAGCAACCAGCAGGCCTCAGATGGGCACTACTGAGGGCCAGCTGGGTATTCAGAGCACAACCTTGGTGGGCAGTCTTCCTGCACCCACCAGTGACAAATCCTGCTGCACGGTACCAGCAGAGAAGTGGCAGGGAGCATGCTGGAAGCATTTGGAAGTGCATGCAGGACCACAGTAGGTAGCTGCTCCCAGCCTGCCCCTGCAGAGTTGCGGGGCAGAGGATGTGAGGAAAAGGCAGCCAGGCATGCTCTCCCCTCACCCCACTGCAGTGTGGGTACAAGCAGAGCTGCAGGCCACCAAAACCCGAGGGCTAACTGGGCCACCTCCAGGTACAGCTCATCTGCTCCACAGCAGGATCACCTTGGGGTCAAACACAGGCAGCCCCGCAGAGAGCCAGGGGTATCGTGCCACCTCCAGGTGCCGGCAGCCCCACGCTGGCAGCGGTGGCAGGGCCGGGAAGGTTCTGGCTCTGCACACAGGTCCTGGCTGTGGGCGGGCAGCGGGCGGCAGGTCCCCCACGGAGCCATCTCCTCCAGATGGTGAAGGCCATTAGAGCCGCTCTCATGCGCATGGAGCCATAAAGTTTATGGGGCTCATCATTTAGCTGTAATGGAAATAGTTAAATCTGTCTCTGTTTAAGCAAACTCTGCCCTCATGGGAGCGCTTGGCGCAGGCAGAAGCCTCCAGTGGCCAGCAGGTGCCTCCGCTCGCCATCCGTCACCCACGCATCTGGGACATCCAACCCTGGCACTCCCACCTGGCACTTGGGACATCCCTGCCATGTCAGGATGGGGACAGGCAGTCATCCCTGCGCTACCAGCCCTGGTGCCTCAGTTTCTCGTCAGTGCAGACAATGCTAGAACCAAATTTGAGGTGACCAGGCAAGATTTGAGACTGCATAAATTCCCTGAGAGCAGAGGCTGAGAGGTAATGTGCTGACAGACAGGCAGAGAGGGCAGGGAGCTGCAAGAAGGATGATGCCTGTCTGCTTCAGGCAGGGCACCTGCAGCTTGAAGGGGTGAGGAGGATTTGGGCAATGCAGACCTGCCCCACAGGGCTCCAGCCCAGCAGCACCCAGCAGGACCCAGCCTGGAGCCTGCCAGAGTGCACTGCATGGGTCAGAAGAGCACGTGATGCACCAAAAGCCACTTTTCATTCCTCACAGGCACACACAGAGCTGGGCAAGGAGATATGATCCCAGCACAGCCCAGGCTGTGAACCCTGAAGCAAGATCTGGTCAGGGAGAGGGGTGAGAGCAACCCCTCACTGTGCCTCAGAGCACCCCTTAGCCCTGGCCTGGGGATATGAGGCTGAATGCCCAAATTGGTGAGCTGCCAGTGTGTTTATGGAGGGCCAGTTTCTGCCATGGGTGGGTGGGGGTGCTGACCTGGGATGGGGTGAGACCCTGGGGCTGCTGCCGCTGCTGGAGCCACTCATACTTAGCCAAGGTGGTGCCAGGAGCTGCCCCACCCCCCAGCATGCAAAGCATGATTAATTACAGAGTAAGTCATTAATATTCACAGCTAATTAAAGATCCTTATCATGAATAATGGAAATCGCTCTCCAAATTATGGGACAAAGATGGAGGAGGGAGGAAAAAGCCCTTTGGAGAGAGGAGTCTACAGAGGGGCAAAGCTCTGGGGCAGGGGCATATAGGGCAGCGGTCGTACCCTCCTTGTGGGATGCGTGGGCCTGGCAGTGCCCTGGTTGGGATGCAGTGATGGGCAGAAGCCAAGGCAGTGGGCATTGGAGATGGCAGAGGATTCAGCCACACTGGGACAGGGCCCAGCAGGCCCCAGGGGCACCAGGCAACCCTGCCTGTGGGTCTCTAACCTGCCACCCTATCATGTGCAGGACCCTGCACACTCTGTGTTGGCCCAGTATTGCACACCTCCTCCTGGAGCAGGGATTGTCCTAATCCTGTGTCACGCAGTCTCCCAGCCAGCTGGCCCCAGCAGCCTCCCAGGGCGAAGCTGGGATGGGGCTGCCTGGTCCTTGAGGGGCAGGTGGGAAGGGAGGGCACCAGCACTTTGCCTGAGCTCCTGTTATACAAATGAAAGGTTTTTAGTGGGAAAGTCTCCGGGAGAGTAATACATCTCCCATATTGATTGCAGGCCAGGGACCAAGGCAAGGCTTAAACAGTAATTGATTTCTAGCCGCCGAGATGTGTTGGGGAGCATTGATTTAACAGCACTGCAGACACACTGCTACTAATCTGATTAAAGTATTTAGCAGAAATGTTATTCTTTTAAAAAAAACAGAGGGAGGTGACGGTGCTGCCTGGGGCCGAGGCAGGCCTGTAGAGCAGGGACAGCCTAGCACCCTGCCAGCGGGGACCTGGGGACAGCTCTGTGCCTGCACCCTGGTGGAGGTGGCAGTGCCTAGGCACACATGGCCAGCCAGTTGTGCTTGCAGCCATTCCTGACCGAGCTGCCAAGGATGCGTGCGAGCCTGGCAGGATGCAGGTAAGGCAGAGCCAAGGACGTGTGCTGGCAGTGTGGACAACACGTGGACAAGAGCCAAGCCAGTGACCCTGCCAGTGTAGCCACCAGCTGTGCTGGGGACAGGGCAGGAGTGGGAGGAAGTAGAGGCAGCCTGCAAAGGTAGCCCTGGTCGGAGGCATGCTCGGCTGGTGGAGCAAGCACATGGGCCACACCAGAGCTGCAGCAGCCAGGGAGGTGCAGGAGCCAAGGTCTGGCAGTGCCTGGGCATGGAGGAAATGCTGAGCAGGGAGGACCATGCAGGGGCCATGGGCACTGCTGGCCTACTGGCCATGCAGCATCCCCATGTTCAGCCTTTCCCCACATTGTGCCATGCCACAGCTGGTCAGGCCATCACCAAGAGCTCTTGCATGCTGTCCCCTCCTGCCCCTGTCCTGCCCCATTGCGGAAGGCAGGGATGGATGCTGGGCTACTGAGAATGGGACTCGCCCATGCCATTCCCAGTCCTTGTGGAAAGGTACCAAATGAGCAGGTGGAAGGGTTCCTGCCACTCCCCATCACACTCATCAGCCCAGTTAATTAACAGGCGATGTCAAACAAATAAATTATTCCTGCTTCCTATTGATTCTAATTTACTGGCCCCTGGAGAACCCAGGATCGTTTATCCCACCTGTCACCCCTGCATAGCAGCTGCACTAACACCTGCCCTGCTCCCTTCACCTCTCCTGCCCATGTGCCTTCAGGGCAGAGCTGGGCACAGCCATGGGGCCCATAGTGCCCTACATCACAGCCTGCTGTACCCTGGAATGCAGCTGAAGCTGGGTCTGCTTCTTCTGCTGGGAATGGCAGATGCGCTACTGCCAGCAGCACAGGAGAGAAACTGTCTGCCCATTGTTGTGCCACCCCTGCTTGCCTGGGTTCAGCATTATCCAGGAGTTTCCTGGCTCCTGCCTGCCCTTTCCCCTCCCCAGCACCACCAGAAAGAGTGTGGGTGTCAGTTGTGGCTACCTGAGCATCCAGGCCCCCAGCCCAGGCCATGCCCACCAAGACAGCAGCCGAATTTCCCCATTGTCCCCGAGAGAGGCTCCTGCTGCCCACACATCAGCCTTTGATGCCTGTCTCCTCTGCAGGAGGCTGATCAAAGCCCGAGCCCCTCCCAGCTCCCACCCCTATGGATGCTGGATCAATAAATCAATGCCAGCTCAGCTGCTGACTGCACAGTAAGCTTGGTTGGGAAATCCTGGAGAGGAACAGGGTCCTGGCATCCACCCCTGCCTGCTTCAGGGCCTCAGCTCATGGCTGATGGCACACTGGGCTAGTGATGCACCACACCAATCCAGTCTCTCAGGCAGGATGGGGATGGCTGCCAGGCCTTGGCAGCCAAGACTGTCTCCTGCTGGGGTCTGGGCAGCACCCAGTGACACTCCAGGTCCTGCCCTGGCCTCCCCTGGAGGAGGACCAGGTCCTCCAGGTCCTCCCCTGGCCAGAGCACCACTGCCCAGTGCTGCCTGCAGCAGGAGGCTGCAGGAGCCTCTGGGCTTGTATGCACTTGTGCAAGTGACAGCATCAATGCCCTTCTCTGGGCATAGGGTCACAGCTGGCTCAGCTGAGGGATGCTCTAGGCAGTGGCCTGCCAGCACAGAGCAGCCCTGGCCTCACCACAGTTCCCATAAACATCAGGCCACACCATCCTGGGGCAGCTGGAGCCTGGCTAGGGTCATGGAATGGGGTTGTGGGTGCAGCCTGCCTACCTGCCCGCCTGCTTGCTGCTCCACAAACTGGTGCTTTCCAGATCTGGATGAGCTGGATTTCCTTGGATTGGACAGATTAAACTGATCCTGGCCAGATGCCAGTAACAGGCTGCTTGCCACATGCCTATAGACCTAGCCTGCCTGGAGCGTTTGCTGCTTGGATGGGGGTCACCTGGCATCTGGCTCGGGAAGGGACACAGAGCACTGGACTCACTATTGGCAACCCTGCCACGTGTCTTGTGCTGCCTGTTCTTCCACAAGCCCTTGGACATCTCCTCGCTGCTCTTCCCTTGCAGAAAGCGGAGCAGCAACAGCCCTGCTGCTGTGCCAAGGGGAGGGTGAGGAATCGTAGTGGATGCCGCTGCCAAGCTCTGCTGCCAACGTGGCCAAGGCCAGGGGGGCCGGCAGGTGACTCACTCGCCCTGGGTGATTCATCTCAGGTGGCTGGCAGGAGCAGCCAGCGAGCCAGGGTGGCTTCAGCTGTTTCAGGATGTCATGCCCAGAGCCAGTCTATCATCCTGGCCTCCAGCCCTTGTTTGAATCCGCATGCCTGCTCCCACAAAAGCGGCCTCATGGATGCAAGCGGGCTGTGCCCACTCCCGGGAGCTGCCAGCCTCCCACCACAGACCCAGCACTCGCCCTGCGAGGCCTGTGGGGCGCCTGGCGGAGCGGAGGCCGCAGCTCCCACCCGGCCTGGGCTGCTCCCCGGCAGTGCACGGGCTGGGGGAGCTGCTGGCAGCACCGCAGCCGGGAGCTCAGCTCCCTGCTCATCCTCATCGCATGTGACGGGAGGGAGATTTATGGCTCCGAGCTGCGATTTGTGCGCGGCTCCAACACGCCGTATTGATCACTCCGGGTTGCTCCTGCTGCTCCCTCACCTCCCAGCCCCTGCCTGTTAACTCTTCCAGACCTGCAGACCCCCGGGGACAGGTAGCCTTCTATGCTGCAGCAGCTGGTGCAGCAAGGAGCACCCCAGGTCCAGGCTGGCTGGGATGCCAGGGCCCATCTCCTGGGAGAAAAGCAGAGTTTTTCCTGGCTGGGGCTCAAAGCAGAGCAGGCAGGGGAGCCTGGCTGGGTTGGCAGTTAGGAGCATCCCTTGGAAAGGAGAAGGGCCAAGGGGGCAGAGGGGTGCTGGAGGAGCCAAGGGGACAAGGATGGCAGTCAGTGATAAGGGAGCAGCGCAGAGGGGATGAGGCATCGTGCCAAGGATTAGTGCTGAGTGTATGGGAACGGCAGGCGGTGACAAAGGAACGGTTCCCAGGGGACAGCGTGCGATGGCCACGGGCAGCGCCAAGGGCACATGGACAGCAGTGTGCAGCAAGCAGTCCCAGGGCCAGCTGGGGGCTGATGCCAAGGGGATGAGGATGGGGGCAGCCGAGGGGGACGGGGATGGGGCTGCAGGTGGCTCAGCAGCAGCAGCAGGAAATGATGTGTGAAATGAAGAGTTCCTGCCCAGTGCCCAGAGGGAGCGTGCAGCATACTGAGCAGGGCTGGGGCTGGGGAGGGGGCTGCAGGGGGGCGCACAGCTGAGGGGGTCCCCAGCCTTGTGTGGGGACTCTGACAGAGGAGGCTGCTCCGCAGCATGAGGCTGCATCCTTCCCACAGGAGAAGTGGGAAGGGGGCTCTTGGCGTGGGACTGCTGAGTAGCTGCTGTGGGGCTGGAGGCTGTGTGGGGCACAGCCTCGCTAGATCAAGCCCTCACGGCTCCCCTGCTGCGACACCCCAGCACTACGTACCCACCACCCCCTCCCTGCTCGCTGGTTTCCCGCTGCTCCACGGAGATAATTAAATCCGCTATTTCGGCAGGTTCCGCATCCCCTGCCAGGCGGATCTGCAATCAGCCTCGAGAGGGCCGGGGGCCACCCACCTGCGCCCCTCCACCCTCACCACCCCCACACTGGGGCACCTTGGCTGGCCCTGACACCTCTGCCTGCCTCGGATCCCTGTCTGCACCCTTGGGGACAATCCCGGGTGTTGTGGGAGGGGTAACACACTCCTCTGCTGTGTTGGTCATATCTCCTCTCCAGCTCCAGGGTTGCAGTCCCATGCCAGCTGCTCTTGAGGGGTGAGTCCTGTCCCCAAAGCCAGCCTAGCTGCAGAGGGACGCTTCCAGGGGTGCCACAGACCCTAAGCATGGGCAGGAGCTGCTTCCCCCCAGCTCTCCAATGTGCCCAGCTTCCCATTCTTCCCCCAGTTCTGATGTTGCCATCTTCCTGCAGCACCCGGGGAAGCTTTCAATAATTCACGGAGGTGAGCTGGGGCTCAGGTGCTCCCACAGGCAGCTGGTGCGAGCGGACAGGCAGCGGCTGGGTGGCAGAGATAGCAGCGCTGTCCCCGCCGGCTGCCCAGGGCCTGCTGGCACCTGCCAGCTGGGAAGGAAGGGCTTGGGCTGTTCACAGAGGAGAAGCACTGAGAACATCATTCTGAGACAGTTTAGTGGAGTCAGGAGGTGAGCAGGGCTCCCAGGCAGCCCCACACTGTGCTGCCCCCACACTCAGCCCCACACCATGCCCCCTGACTGGCTAGCTGTCCCTTCTGCCTCCCCTTTGCCCCCAATCCACTCTGCTGGATGCCAGATTGATTCCTGAAGCTGGCAGCTCTGGCTGTAAATTTTGATCAATAATTTAAGGGGGTAAAACTATTAGCAGAATAGTAAACTATCTGCTCTTGTGTGATACATGAAGGTGGGAGTGAAGCTGAGGGTACCTGGATGACCTGCACAGCGACCTCCTGGTCCAGCCCAAAACCCCAAAGCTGCCTTTCCAGTGCAGTGGGGACAGTGGCAAGCATTGCTGTAACTAATTGTCATCTGTGCCAGGAGAGGGGAGGGCGGCATCCATCAGAGAGTGGAGTTATTGATGGACTCCAGGGCTGCTATTACCTGCCAGCCCTGCTATTACACACACCATCACTCAGTGCGTGGCTGCGGCCACCACGCCAGCCCCTCGGTGCTGCCTCGCACCGTGCTGGCCGGGAAAACCACTGGAAACGGCTGTAATTACACAGACAGTGCCCACCAGGAGTGTTTCAGCTGCAGCTCTACTACCTGTGCTGCTGGCTGCACATTGCACTGATGCTGTTCAGTGCTGCCTGAGTTTTGCTCTAGGTCTTGTGTCCCCAGCCCCACAACAAACCAGCGCCGTGCAAACCTCATGGCACATATGTGCCACACCCCAGGGCCTTCTCCACCTTTTGCAACCAGGTTGGCCCCACGCAGCCTGGCTGAGCCACGGAAAGGAGGCAGTCCCTGCTATCCTGGAGTGGGGAGCTGGCCTTCACCACCAGCAGGTGACAGCCTTGGGAGCCACCGTGCTGTGACCTTGGGAGCCACCGTGCTGTGATGCTGAGAGCCCACTGCAGCCTGTCTCATTCTGGGAGGATTAGTCCCTGATCCCCCTCTGCCCAGACCCAGGGAGGGCAGCCCTAGGAAGTGAGGAAGTGAAATCAGGGAGATTAACCTTGTTCCCCAGTGGGATGGAAAATGGAGGCACATCTGCTCCATCTGAATGGAAGGAACAGCCTCCCTATGGAGGAGCAGATAAAAATAGGCTGACATTTACCTGCCAGCCCCAAGCAGGGCAGGCAGAGGGCACCATGACCAGCCTGTGTCCACGGAGGCATGCAGGCACTCGTCACCCTCAGTCCTGCTCAGGCTGCAGAGACAGCATGAGGCATTCAGCAGCGTGGCTGTGTGACAGCAGGACAGTGTCCTAGGGCAGCACCAGTGATGGGGAGTCCTGCCAAGGCAGGAATGCCTTCTGGGCACACACAGTCATAGATGCTGGGGCAATGGCACAGCATGTGTGTGTGAAAGGGATTTGGCATGTTCAGGGCTGCCTGTGCATGGAGGTGGGCAGCAGGGCAGCTGGCAGTGAGGTGGGAAGCTGTGGCATGGAAGGGCAGTGAGCTCAGATGGGGCTGGTGCCTGAGCCTGGAGCCAGCTGAGGTACTATTGCTCCTAGAGGGGTGGTAGTGAGAAGAGCAGGCAGAGCTGAGATCTGCAGTAGAGGTGCTCAGGCAGATGCTCGAGGATGCCAAAAGAAACCTTTCACCTGGGCATCCTTCCCTACAACCAGCAGAAAGAAACCTTTTCACCTGTCCAAAGCCCTACAGCCTGGCTGCCAAGAAGGGCTGATGGCACTCTCTGCTCTGCTAGGCAGCCAGGGGATGCTACAGCAGCTGTTAGCACCTCTTCCCATGCCTGTAGCAGCCCTGTTTTCCCATGCACACACCAGAGCTGGGCATCCTTCTACAATGGCTTTAACATTTCCCGGCAGTGCTGGAAGCATTTCCTTGGGATGATACTTGCCTCTTCACAGCCAACTCCAAGCAGCAGGGGCCAGCCACCTGACAGTCCTAGAGGTCAGGATGCCTCCTCCAGGATTGCCAGCTTGGTATCTCAGCTCTGACGGGCGTTACCCTGCTGCGTGCCCAGAGGCTCAGGGTGCCTGCCCAAGCCAAGGCACAACACCATCCAGCCCAGCCACAGTGAGTCCACGCCAAGGCACCAAGAAGCCAGCACATGGGTGGGAAGGGTTAACTGCTGTGAGAGCAGAGCCTCCCCTTCCTCCCCCTGCACTGTGTTTTACAGGCCGGAGCTATTACCAGGAAATGTTCCCATCAGCACCATTGATCCCCTTGTTTACAGCCCAGTAATCCTCCGATGTTGACTCAGGAGCAAAAAGGAAAGAAGGGAAGGGATGGCCCCCACTTGAGCATTGCCTCTGCCCTGCCTGCATCCCACCCAAGCCTGCCTAGCACACTGGGGTGGCCCTGCCACGCCTGGCTGGGCACTGGAGTCTCTGCAGCCAGTGGGAAAGCTATGGAGGGTGGCGCAGTGACAGGAGCCCGACTGTGACAGCAGCCATGGCCCTGCAAGGGCTGGCTCACACAGGCGGCTGCAGGTCCCCCCTCACCAGCACTGCCCTCCTGGCACACGGCTGTCCCCCGCTGGCTGCCTGACACCTGGTGGAAGGGCCCAGTGTGACAGCCGCACTTTGTTCTCATTAGGGCGATGAGCAGAGGCGTCACGCTAGATTAGAGACCCTCCCGACTCACAGCTCTGCATACGCCAAGCTGGAGCAGCTGCCAGCTGGGAGAGCCAGCGGTAGTGGGCAGTCAGGCACTGCCGGGACAGGGGGCAGCCCCAAGGCTGCCCACCAGGCAGTGGGGCAGCAGGGCTGGCAGGACTCTGGGTGTGGGGTGTTGGCCTTGCACAGTCCCGCCTGCTGCTCCCCCTGTGTGTCAGCTCTCCCCAGCCCAGGAGGGCTCGGAGCCCTAGGTCTGGGCTGTAGCTCTCCCTCACCCTTGGCCCAACCGAGGTCCCACAAACCTGTGCCAAGAGCACTTGTGTGGTGTCCATCAATGGGACTTCCATGAGCTTTTTACTTCTTCTGGCTCTGATAACACCAGGGACGCAGCCATTCCCTGTGCCCATGTCCCAGGCACGTCCCCATGCTGACTGGAAGGGCAGGATTGTGCCTTCCTCTGCTCACTTATGCTACTGCCTGGACTCAGCCCATCTCCTGGTACCTTCTCTGCTAGGAGGAGATATGCTTTGCTCCCTTTTAAAACCCTCCAGGCCCGGATTTACCTTCCCTCCCTCTGCAAGCTCGCAGGAGCCTGGCTCTCTCCCAAAGCCCATGGCAGAGGTAAGGAGCCAGGCTTCCCAGGCAGGCTGGTGCAAGGCTGCAGGTCACACCCTGCCTCTGCTGGGGCTGATCCAGTCTGTGCAAATCCCAAGGCTGGGGCCCCCAGCCTACCCTTTCCTGGCTTCACAGCACAAGCACTGCCAGAGCCCCCACCCAGCTCAGCCTACTGCCCCAGCCCCAAGAAACCCAAGGCCTTACAGCCCATCAAAACTGGTGCCTGACATCTTTCCCCTTCCCTGATCCCTAGTCACTGGGGGGTCTCCTTATCAGCACCACAGCAGTGCACTGAATGCCAGCCCAGGGGCCATGCCCAGCCCTCCCTGCCCCTGGAATGTCCCACCACTGGCCACTCACTGTCTGGAAGTCGCTGCTGTTGCAGTCCTCCTTGGCGAATGTGCAGCGGACAAGCATCTCGCCCAGGTCCAGCTGGTGGCCCACACGCTCATAAAACTCCTCCAGGTGGAAGGGACGGCTCTTCTCCTCCTCGCTCATGGCCAGTGAACCCAGCAGAGCTTCCAACCTGCTCCTCTCGGGGCTTTCTGGCACCAGGGGCCGGCCAGCACTGTCCAGGAGCCCCAGCATCTCCCCTGCCCAGTACAGATCATGGCGGGAGAGCTGCGAGAGGCGGGCAGGGTTGAGGTTGCAGATCGTAACTGCAGGGAAGATCTTGTTGTGCTCCGTCTCCTCCTCCAGCTGAGTGCTGTGGGGGTACTGGAAATACAGGCCCACGCACTTGGCATAGGCATGAATCAGGAGGGCCAGCGAGCCCAGGAAGGCCAGCAGCCACAGCAAGTTGCGGACGGTGTAGCGCCGGTGCCGGAAGATGTGATGGATGCCGTGGAGGGTGGAACGGCTGGCAAACTCTTCCAGGCTGCACGGGGGCCGCCGTGGGGCTGGGACATTGCGTGCTGGGCGCCTGTCAGGGCAGTCCCCCGCAGGAAGGGCTGCAGAGGGCCAGGGGGAATCCCAGGTGCGTGGGGGAGGCCTCTGAGCTTCCTCCAGCCACATGCTGCCGGCCGGCTCCGCCTGTCCCCGCTGAGTCCGAGGTGCCAGCCGAGGTCTGAGGGGAGGATGACCGTGCCAGCGCCGGGCTGTGCGGCGAGCGATGCGCAGCAGTGCCGGGGCGGTGCCGCCCGCACCCTGCCCCGAGCGGGAAGCTCTCTGAGTGCCGGGATCGCTGATGTACTTAGCGATCACCACATCCTGCAGGAGCTGCAGCCAGAGGCTGAAACATCCTGGAAAGCTCTGGGCACTCTCACTGCCTGTCCCCCGGGGTTGTGGGCAATTACTTGGAGTCCTGCTCACTTCCACCCTCTCCGTGCACTTAGTGTGGGTTCCCCAGGGAATGGGGGAGACAGGCAAGTCCCTCATTTTCCCCTGCTGGGACACGTAGATGCCACCTAGGCAGGGCGGCATGGCCCTGAGCTCAGGAGAGATGCCTGGCCAGGCATGTGTTGGGGGTCAACCTGTCTTTGGCCATGGAGATGTGGGGGAACCCGCAGCTCTGCACGAGCGCTGCAGGAGCACAGCTCATCGGGCTGGCCAAGGTGTCAAGGTGTCATTGGGTGTCACTCTTGCCACAGCTCCTGTGCCCTTGGTCTCAAACACCTCCTCTGGGATCCCCAAAAGCTGCAAGAGGCCAGACTGCTATGGGCACAGGCAAGAGTGAGGGGTGGCAGAGCACATGGGGGCAGTGACACAGACCTCAGGGGAGTGCCAGGTGCTGACACCACCTGCATGCCACCACCTGGATGATGCCAGGCTCTCTAGTAGGGTGCTACCTCGAGGCCAGGACATCTGACATGGTGGAGGGGCCAGCACCACTCAGCATCCCTCACCTTCACAGTGCACAGGAAGATGCAAAATCTTTTATGAGGCCAGCGT
Organism: Dicaeum eximium; assembly: GCA_013396995.1. Taxonomy (NCBI): domain Eukaryota; kingdom Metazoa; phylum Chordata; class Aves; order Passeriformes; family Dicaeidae; genus Dicaeum; species Dicaeum eximium. The sequence goes on from VWZP01006400.1 coordinate 46,369, forward strand.
TGAAGTTGAAAGAAACAGTTGATTGTGAGCAGTGAGAAGGACTTGTGTACCCAAAATCTTATGTCCCTTCCTGAGAAACCTCAGGTGGTCTAGTAAAAGATGCTGCTTTTTCTTACTGGGCTCGCCACTCATGGAACAGTCTGAGCAGGTCCCACAGCACCAGTTTGCTGACAGTGGAAACAGAGCAGAGGCACGGAGCAGAGCTGTGTCTGTGAGCCCAGGGAGGGCACACAAGCTGGGACAGCAGGCTGTGTTCTCCAGCCTCTCAGGAGAGATGATGGAGAAATCAGAGGTAAGGATGTTCAGGCACAGGGAAGATGTGTTTCCCAGGCCCAGTGGGGCTGGAGGGGAGCAAGAGGTCTGGGCTCCCTCCTGCAGATGTTTGGCCCTGGCTGGGCAGCCACAGGGCCTCAGAGTGCAGCAAAAGGCCCTGCAAGACTCTGGCGGTGTCTGTAGCCACGGGCTGGTGACACTGGCCCTGCCCAGCTGTGCTCCCCTGGCCTGTACTCCCCAGCACAGCTTTAAATCCATTAGCTTTGCATAATTAGATTTTTCTCAATTACCAGATTATGATAATTAACAGCTCATTTGTAGGAGGCAGTGCCTAATCCCGGCATCAGGCCTGGCTCGATGCCAGCCTGGCTCTTGGCTGCTGGTGCTGGGACAGTGGGCAGCAGAGCAAACACCACGACAGAGGAGCCTCAGGAATGCTCCCAAGACCCCCCAAAACCTCTTAACCACTGCTGACCTAGACCTCCCCTTCACTGTCGAGCCAACACAGCCTGCATGGAGGGGTTGGTCCCCAATAACAAGGGGAATGAGAGCCCAGGCAGGAACAGCATCCTCTGGCAAAGGGAGCCAGCAGGGCTTTGGAAATGGCTCAGTCACCCACATGGCTCCAAAGATGCAGAAAACATCCTGCAATGCCTCCTCCTGCAAGCAGACACCAAAGCAAAACGTGGGAGAGGTTAGCATTGTGGGCTGGGCTGGCATGGCTGCAGTCATTAGGAGTTTCATTAATGAACTTTCCGAGTCAATAATGTTGTGATGAAGGACAGGAGCAGGGAGGCAGCTGCTGGTAAGGTACCAATCTTTATCACGGGAAGGCAGGGCAGTTCAGGCAATTACTGCCCATCAACAGACGTTCATCCCTGGTAACATAATGGAGCAAATATTAAGAGAAAAATGCTTCTGAGGACCTCGAGGGCAAGGGAACAGGGAGCAATAAAGATATGCTCAGAGCTCACACAGAATAAATCTACCCAGTCCATCTTCATATAATTTTTTTGGGTAAAATTGCTAAATAAATTGATGGTGAAGAGACAAGAAGTATGAAATATCAGGCTTTTATTAAAGCATTTGATATAGCATCTCAGGGAACTAATTCCAATTGGTGGGAACAGCCATCCCCCACTTGGGCTGGGTGCAGCTGAGGAGGCGAGGGAGGTGGGGCAGCCCTGGGCACAAGGGGAGCACGGTGGCATCCTGTGACACCAGTGCCAGCAGGGCAGCCCCTCTTCTCCCACCCAGATGAATATGCTGCAGCTTCTGCTCCACGGTCTGCCTCCCGGGGTGGCTGTGACAGGAGCACCAGTGTTGCATCTGGATAATCTGGATGCATCCCTATGGGACAGTGCCCATAGCCAGCCCAGTGCCCCCATTGCACTTGTTTGGGGCCACCATCTCCACATGCCTGAGGCTGCTTCAGGGCTCTTCTGCCCCTGCCATGGGCTCTGCTTGCAGAGCTCTGGCTGGGAGGAGACACTGAGTGTGGGTAGCAGTCATGCCCAGCCAGGCATGACTGGATGGGATGTCTCAAGCTGTTCCCATGCGTTGACTATGCGTGGCATTTCTGCTGTTCTGCCATGAGCATCTCTAGGCGGGGGATCTGGTCCTGCCTCTCCCCCCAGCATGGACTGCAATTTCGGCTCATGCAGGCAATAAATCTGCCTGCTTGCCCTGAGGTGGCTATGTGGCCCCTGCTGCTTCAGCTCACATTTCCCAGCCTCAAATTACCCCAGGCTGCCAGAGAGTTGGATGATTTTGTGCCGCTCCTTCAAACTCCCCCTGCTCTGTTTTGTTGCCAGATTTTGCCAAAGCCCCTCGAGTATCTGCATGTCCAGGCACAGAGTATTCCAGCACATGGTCCCAACTGGCAGCCCTTGTGGGGAGCAGAGCTGCACCAGCCCCAACTGCTCAACACCACAGGGACTCAGATGAGCCTTGGCAAGGCAGCTTCACTCAACCACAACAGCATTGGCTCCTCGATCAGGGTCAGAGGTCTCCTGACAAATTTTGACATGTTTTTCTTGGTGGGGGAGCAGCTCAGAGCGTGTTTTTTGCTGGAAACCACCTGGAGTTTTTCTTTTTTAAAACAGTTTTTCTCAGTGGGGTTCCTTTGATGCTCACAATGGGAGCACCACATGCAGCAGTTACACTCCCACTTGGAGTCTCCTTTCCCCTCACTGGCGAGTCCCTCCTTCTGTCCCCTTCAGCCCCTTCCCCTGTGCTAGCAGTGCCAAGCAGCCAGGGGCTTGAGGGGCTGGAGGCAATGGCAAGCTCTCTGATGGAAAAAGCCCTGCCACGGGGCAGCGAGTGAGGGAATCCTTCTGCTGGTAGCACTCACAAAGCGCTGGGGATCATGAGATGCTGGGGTAAACTCATGGAGAAGGGGCTCATGATGGCACAGCTCACCCCGATGTCAGGTCAGCCAAGCTGCCCCATTAAAAAAGCACTAAATCCATGAGACTACTCAGACATCTCAAGTGGGTGTGATGAGCAAAGCACAGTGATTCAGGGGCCAAGCAGAGAGAAGAGACCTGTGCTTGTGCAGCATCAGCGGATTTCCTCACAGCCCCCACTTTTGGGGCAACAGAGGAAGCTATTAAATGAGGTGCATCCACAGTGGTCCCAGCAGGATTCTCTCCCCTGCATGCTATCTCCTCTCTCCCTACAGCCTGGCTTCTTCCCACACCAGCCTCTTTCCAGCTCCTTGCACTGGTGCTAATCCCCTAATCTGTGCAAAGCAATAATTTTCTGCATGGCACAGTGGCTGCTTTTAGATCTGCATCCCTCCTCCTCCAACAGCCAGTTCTCTTATCAGGAGCAGGTATCAGGTGAGCCAGGCACCATCTACTCCTGATAAACCTGTGTTTTATTTTGCCCTATTTCCATTTATCTCCAAGCCTGTAATTATCCCTCATCTCACAGGGCGCTGTGCTGCCTGGCGTGCCGAGGCGCGGGGGCGGCGCGTGCTTCGCCGGGCAGCCCTGAACCGGAGCCTCCAGCCAGCGGGGTGCAAGGACCTGGTGGGATGATACAGGGCCATGGGTCCTGCCCACCACTCTGGCTGCAGAGCTGTGCTTCCCTTCCTCCGCACCCGAGCCGCGTTCCCTTTAATCGCGCACAGCGGTGGAGATGGATTTTCTCCCTGTGAGCCAGATGTGTTGCACGGAGCATAAACACCCGCGACAGTTGTTGTGCTCCTCGGTGCGAAGGCATCAGATGTCTGCATTAAAACAAAGCTCTCCACTTAATTACTCAGGCTGATAATTCAGCGCGTGGAGGCGGCTCTGGCTGAGAGCAGAGGGCTGGATCACAGCTGGGACTGGAGAGCCTTGGAGTGCACATTAATCCTGGCTCTTGCAGCCCTGATTAACGGTGCTGGAAACCTGCCCGCCCCTTTCATTCCCAGGGGAAGGGTCTGTTCCTGTCCCACCACAGTGGGACCAGAGTTGTGCCCAAGAGGCCTGCTGACCCCTCGCTGGGCCAAGACACCGCCTTCCCAGTGTCTTCAGAGTGGGGTGGTTGAGGATATGAGGCGCTATTGCTCTGAGGGTGCTGTGCTGCCCTGGGAACACCCACCCACTACGTCTGAAGGCCACAGGAGCTGGGTCCAGGACAGTGAAGTTCAGGCAGGACCCAAGGATCACCTTGTGCAGGAATCTGCTGCCAGAGCACAGCTGGAGAGAGCTGGAGACAGACCACGGCTGGGCTTAGAGCAAGACCAGGCAGACCACCCTGAAAAGAAAAGGCTTTCTCTTTCTGACGGAGGCTGCTTGCTCCTGCTGACCTGCATTTCTCCTTCCAGGACCAGCAAACACCTTCTGCAAGTTATTTTTGCTCCTCTCAATGATCACCAGGGCCTAGGGGGACCCCTGGGGGAGTCCTTCACTCAGCCATGTGCCCTTGGCCCATGAGCACCCACCTGGCTCTGCTGGTCTGTCTGGATATGATGCTCCCTTGGACCTCTCTCCCCTGCTCTCTCCCTCCTGCCCATTCCCTAACCCAGCCCCTCCCTCGTTCCCTCTCATCATCCCTCTCTCTCAGTGCCTGGGCATCCCTCTCCCAGCAGAGCCCCAGTCACAGAGCACCCCATGGATCTGCCTGTAGGGTACTGTCTGTCCAGGGAGAATAATTTCTTCCAGCTCAGCTCCAGCCCTTTTACCTCTCCTCCCTGGTCTGCACACTTTGCTCTGTGGCTGGGGTGCGTGGGAGCGACAGAGCACATCCTGCCTGGGCTGAGCACCCACGCTGGCGCTGGGCACAGGGCAGAGGGGCCCCAAGCGGGCAGCAGGCAGCTGCAGGCAGCACATCCCCATGGGGATCCAAGAGTTAAATTGTCATGTATTCAGGGCCACGCGCTGGCCAGGAATTACACTTTTATCGGCATGCGGTGCTGCCGCCACTTGAATTGGGACTGGGAACTCTATTTCCGAGCTCACCCAAATTATTCTCGAAGAGATAAAGCGCGGTGCAGAGCAGCGCCGGCGCTTCATTAACATTCCCCAGCCCATTCAGCTTTAAACGAAGATTGCCTGCCTCGGAAAATGATAAAATTGAACATGTGAAGCAGGGCATTATGTTCCATCAGCCGATATTATTTCCCACGCAGGGGCCGAGTGGAGACACAAACAGCTATTTATGCAGTACCTGGCCAAGCCAGGGTGGCTTAGGAGGGGGTAGCAGGTAGTGATGGGGACACAGGATGGGTGGCAAGTGACCCCCACCCATCCCTGGGCATAAGAGGGGCTGCCTGCATGTTGCCAAGGCCACTCTGCCCTCCTGGGGGTTCCCAGGCTTGTGCCCAGGGTGCAAGGTGGGTCCAGGACCACAAACCTGCTCCATGCATTGGGTATGGAAAGGGTTTCAGGGGCGTGTGTGTTCCCGTGGCCAGCACTGGCAAGGCTGGGGCATCTCCATCTGCTGCCCTGCTCCAGGAATGCATGTCCCCTGCTAGGGCTGAGCAAGTGGGGTGCTGGCTCCATATGCAGGATGGGGTCTTACCCCCTTTGTCTGGGTGCTGGTACAGTGGGATTGAGGAGCATCCACAGAGGGAGCACGTGCCTCCCCAGAGGCAGGCAGGGAGAGCTGAGTGGGCAGGGAGGGCTGAGCAGGCAGGCCCCCGGGGCTGCAATTGGATTTTGCTCGGCCATGCTGAGCCTATCGATCCAGTAGTAATTAAAGTCGCTCCAAAACCTGACTCATATTCAACCTTGGGAGGAAGGAGCTTCGCTGAGAAGCACCCTCTGTTCCCCATGGTCCGGCACAGGATGGAGCAAAGCCTTGCCAGGGTGCTTCCAGACTGTCTCAGCCCCCACTGGTCTCTGTCCCAAAGGGGGACTGTGCCTGGGCACTGTCTGGGGCCCAGGCAGCAGCACCCATCAGGCAGTATCCTGGCCAGTGCCCCCAGTACCACAAAACCTCGGCTGCAAACGTTGATTAGGTTCATCCCTTGGAGTGACGCAAACCCCATGGCTATTTTACAGATCCTGGCTATTTTCTCACCAAGTGCCTGAGACACATCCTTGGCATGTAATAGTACCCTCCCATACCCCTTTCTTGTCACTGTCTAGGCTCGGATTGAGGGACTGGCACAGAGAGAGGAGCCTGTTGAACCCACAGCCACTCCCAAGAGTCACCGAGGTGTTGGGATGGACCTGGTGCTGTGTGTCCACAGGGTGCAAAACCTCTCCTCCAGGTCAGTGTCAGCCAGGGAGGCTTGAAGGCCCAGGAGGATTCTGCGAGCTGTTCGTGTGTATTTATGTGTGCGTGTGTGTCTGTGTGTCTCTGTGTATACAGGGACCTGCACGCCCAGCCCTGCCGCCAGTCCCGCTGCTATTCCCGGTATTCGTAGCAGGTCGGGACAGGCACCGGGGAGGGGGAGCTGCCTTTCACCGGCGCCCCCCGCACCCTGCCCGGACCCTCCTGCGAGAAAGCAGGGCCGCCAGGGCCCGGGGGCTGCGGCAAAGAGGGGTCACGGGGCCGGGGGCAGCCCCGGGGACCCCCCGGGCAAGGGACGCGGGGGAAGAGCACGGGCAACGCGGGCAGCGANGCCAGGGCCCGGGGGCTGCGGCAAAGAGGAGTCACGGCGCCGGGGGCAGCCCCGGGGACTCCCCGGGCAAGGGACGCGGGGGCAGAGCACGGGCAACGCGGGCAGCGACGGGGCTTTGCGNGCGGGACACAGCGCTGGGGACAGCGCACAAGGACATCGGCTCCTCCGGCCCCTCCGCGGCGTTCCCGGGATGCGGGCGTGGGAAAGTGGTGCCCTGTCCAGCACCCCTGCACCCCAGCGCCTCCCACGCCCGCTGGTCCCCCCGATGCCCCTGCTCGCCTCGAGCACCCCGCACCCACTGCCCCTGCACCCCTTAAGTGCTCTCATCAGGTACACCCAGTGCCGGGGCCTCCCCCGCCCCCAAAGGCAACCCTCACCCTGCTCCGCAACTCTGCAGCCAGTGCTGCCACCCGCACCCCGGGGCACCCCACGCCCTAAGATCCCGGGAATGTTCCACCGTGCCGGCAGCCGCCGGGGCGGCGGATCGGACCCCGGCGGCGGGAGGCGGAGGCGGGGCCGGGACGAGCTCCACCCCGGCCCCCGGCCCACATAGGCCGGCCAGGAGGGCCCCTCGCCCCCTCGCCTGCGCCGTCCCGAGGCCCCACGGAGTATCCCGGCGGTCGGAGGAAAGCGTGGGGCAGGAGCTGCGGGTGGATACGTGGAAAGGGGGTGCCTGGCTGCGGGGACCCGGCCCCGTCCCGTCCCAGCCGGCGGGATGCTGCGGCAGCGTTGCGGGCGGCTCCTGGCCCGGCTGGAGCAGGGGCTGCAGCTCCTGGAGCTCGGCGGCAGCGTGGAGGAAGGTGGGTGTGTGTAACCCTTCGGCCGGGGCACACCGGCACCATCCTTCTGGGAAAGCTGGGGGCTGGCTCCCCCGTCCCGGCTGACCACCCACCGCTGTTGTCCCCAGACTGCATCCGGATCGCTCGGTGCTTTGAGGCAACGCGCCAGAGATGCTGCCGGCTGGAGCAGGATGGGCGTCGTGCCCGCGAGCAGCTGGCCCGGGTGGAGGCCGAGCGGGCAGCGCTGGAGGTGAAGCTCAAGCACGCCCGAAACCAAGTGGAGGTGGAGATGAAGAAGCGTCACCGGGCAGAGGCTGAGCTGGAGAAGCAGGTCAGGGGGCTGGCCTCAGGGCTACCCTGTGTGGCTGCCTGCGGGACCCTCAGCCTGCTCACCGCCACCCTGTTTCACTTGCAGGAGCGCAAACTTCAGCTGGTCCTTGAGTTGGTGATGCGGGAACCGTGGGGCAACGAGGCACTGAGCAGGGAGCAGTGCTCTGTTCTCAGTGCCCTGGCTGGCCGGCGCCTTGGGACAGCCTTGGCACCCGTCAGGAGGTGAGCAAGGGTGGCAGTCCTCACCCCAGCCCCTCGGGCAGCCCTGGGGTCGGCTGTGCCCCTCTCCCCCTCATGACTGCTGAGCTTGAGGGGCTGGCTGGGCAAGGAGGTGCTTGGGCTCTGCAGAGGCATCAGCTGTGGGCCCCCAGGAGTAGGTGCTGGCTGAGGAGGGAATTGCTCCAGCTGAGCTCACTCTGCAGGTCATCTGCAGCGGATGAGTCGTGCCAGTCCCTCCTGTCCCACTCGGATATCAGCTATGACCGCACTGAGGATGATGTGGTAAGAGGTGTTCAGCTGTGAGTCTCAGCATTTACCCCAATAGTGAGGGGGTAGTTTTGCCCCACTTCTGCAGTGGCAGAGCCCCTTTGTAAATCCATGGTTAGGGGTGGGCTGCTGTCAGAGCTCCAGATGAATGTGGGGGATGCCCCTGGCCTGATGCAGCCCCAGACTCCCTGCTGCCTTTCAGGATGTTGATATGACGACGGTGGTGCAGACCCTGAAGCGCAAAGCTCCGGACAGGCAGGTATGAGGAAATACTGGGATGTGGCAGTTTTGGGAACTGGTGTTGAGATTGTGTCTGTGCCTCCATGTGGGTGAGGATCCCCCAGCTCTGATAACTCTCCTTCAATGTGCCCTTTGGGTCCTCTGCCCACCCGGGTCCCAGTGTGCATCCCAGGCTGGGGTGCTGGCCCTGTGCCATGAAAGAGAGGACACCCAGATACTCCTCCATCCCAGTACAGGAGGCTGCAAGGAGCCTGGCAGGGAATTTAATTTATTGATGCTGGGCTGGGAGCATCGTCTCTCGGCAAACCTCCCACGATCAATAGAAACTCCATTACGCTCCACCGTGGCCCAGCTGGGCTCCTCAATAATTCATCACCATGTGCGGGCATCCCACACCCCACTCTGCTCACACCTCTGCATTGCAGGCCTGACCTGGCTTCCCCCAGCCCCAGGGCTGGCTCTGACCCCCTGAGGAAGCCTGGGTCCCCATGATGCCTGGTGTGGGGCAGGCAGTGCTGGGGGAGTAGGGTGAGACTGGGACTTTTTGTTGGGCTGAGACCACTTGGCTTGGGTACTCTGGGGTGTGGGGAAAGGTTGGGGTCTCTGCCTGCTCTTCACACTGTCTTCTGTTTCCAGCGTGTGTCCCTGGCCCCTCAGGTTGGCCCCGTGGTGATGGCAAAGCGGCACCGTTCTTCTGTGGTACCCCATAATGCTGTGAGTAGAGACCCTGGCGTGCCCTGGGCAGGGATGGGGTGCATGGGCTTTCCCAGTGGCTTTGCCAGAAGGCAGTGCTGCAGCCCTCAGTCCTGTGGATGCCGTGAGGACAGTGCTCAGCTGTCTCCACTGAATGCCTGTGTCCTTCAGCCTGCATCACCTTGGTCCCAGTGGGGACAGCATCCCTGGCTGTGCAGGACCATAGGGATGGGGATCAGGTGGACCAGAGATCATCTGGCAGATGTTGGAGAACTGTGGGGCTGCAGTCACATATGTTATTGGTCTCCCATATTGACAGGTGAGTGTCTCCTCTATGCCCCCTCCTGCTGAGGTCCCAGGCCCTGCTGACAGCCTGCCTGCTGTTCTGGTGCCTCAACGCCGCTCTCGCCAGGGACATCGTGTCTCCACACATGCAGGTCACAGGAATGGCTGAGAAGGGGTTTGATGGGTGGTATGGGACCACCCTCTAGGTGCTGCTGTCACAGGGGAGGGAGGGGGTCTGTTGGGGCATGCTTGTCCCTGCCATGGAGGTACTGGGGCCCTCTGGACATGCCAAATGCCACTGTCTCATGAAGAGGCTCTGTGGGAGGTGGGAAGCCTCCTCACATCCCAGCTGATGGATGGAGTGGCTTGCCTTTCAGGTCTCCCTCCACTGCCTCCTCCCTCTGCAGAGCTGACCACAGTGTGGGGCACCAGTGGAGATCTGGGCTGCCGCGCTGCGGGGCAGGAGAGCCACACTGAGGGCAGCTCAGTGGGACAGCCAGCACCAGCACCAATCCCCTCACCTCCACGGAGTCTCCCACCAGTCCAGCACAAGTTCACCTTCAAAACGGTGTGTGACCCAGCCTCTCTGTCCTTTGGGGAGGTGGGCAGGGGAGAGAGTTATTGGGATGGGGGCAAGGCTGTCCTTCATCCCCCAACCCCAGTGGGGCCTGGCTGGGAGAAGATAAAGGAGTGGTACTGGGATTCTGCAAGAAGGGGGGCCCCTGATCCTGTTCCCCCTCTGCAGGTGATCCGCCCTGAGCCATGTTGTGTCTGTGGTTCCCGCATCCGCTTTGGGAAGACTGCCATCAAGTGCTGCCAGTGCCAGCTGCTGCTACACACCAAGTGTCGGGAGCAGTGTCCCAGCCTCTGCACACCCCGGCCTCACCACCACGCCTGGCCCCGTGAGGTGAGGGGGGCACAGCACTGCTTGAAGGGCCTCTCCATGTCCCCAGGAGGCTTCAGGGCTACTGGCCCTAGGATGCTGGGCCTCTGCCCACCCTGGCTGCAGGGCTGGGTGGTGGGCACAGCGCAGGTTGGCGTTGTTCTCCCCAGGGAGTGCTGGCTGACTTCGCGCCCTCCGTGCCGCCCCTGGTGCCCGCGCTGGTGGTGCAGTGTGTGACTGAGGTGGAGACACGAGGCTTGACAGAGGTAGGGGCCAGGATGGTGAAGGTGGTAATGCTGTGGTTCCCAGGGGCTGAGCCCCTTTCCCTGTGCCCCAGACAGGGCTGTACCGGGTGCCAGGCGCGGAGCAGCTGGTGCGGGAGTGGAAGAGGAAGCTGCTGCGGGCTGGGGGTGTGCTGCCTGCCCTCAGCAGCGTGACTGACATCCATGTGGTGTGTGGGGTGCTCAAGGACTTTCTGCGGGGACTCAAGGAACCATTGGTCACCTTCAGCCTCCACCCTGCCTTCCTCAGGGCTGCTGGTGAGCAGGGGGTGCCAGTGAGGGAGGGGGAAGGGACTGCTTCTCCCCTAACGCTGCTCCCTGGCGCTGCCACAGACATCCCCGATGATGCTGCCAGTGACACAGCCCTGCGCCATGTGGTGAGCAAGCTGCCCCCAGCCAACAGGGATACCCTGGCCTTCCTCATGCTGCACCTGCTCAGGTGAGTGGCTCATCCTGGCACAGGTCTGTCCCCATCTCCCCATCTCTCAGCCCCTCACCCAGGCTTTGTGCCCTAGAGCGGGGAAGCTGTGGATGAGGAGCCCCTGGGCTGGGCAGCGTGCTCATGCCCTCTGTCCCCCCTTGCAGGGTGTCACACAGCCCTGACTGCAAGATGGATGTGCTCAACCTGTCCCGTGTGTTTGGTCCTACGCTGGTGGGACACAGCTCAGCCAACCCCACACCCCTTGCCATCATGGAGGACACGCCTCGGCAGTGCAAGGTGAGGGGTCCCTGAGGTGTGGGGTGTACCCTGGGCACTGCCAGTGTCTCCATCCTACACCTCTCTCTGCCCAGGTGGTGGCTCGTCTCCTTTCACTGCCACCCAGCTTCTGGAGAGGCTTTGTGGAGAGAGAGCAGGAGAACCTGGTGCCAATGTCAGCCCTGGGACGTGAACGTGGTGAGCACAGGAGCCCCAGTGCCCGCCCACCCTGGCCTTCGGCTTCCTTGAAGGGTCCTGGTTGTCCATGGCTGGGGTGAGATAGCTGTCCCCAATCTGTCCTGCAGAACCGTTCTTCCAGCCCACTGCCTCTCCGGAGCCCAAGGCAGGCCAGCTGAGCCCAGCTGGTACCTGCTGCCTCCCCAGCACCCTGAGGAGCTGCGTGGGCATGACCACCCGGCCCCCGTGAGTGCTGTCGGGTGTGGGTGGGGGCCCAGGGGAGCTCGCTCTGTACCCCTGACTCATCTCTCCCCACGCAGGCAGGGGCCAACCCCGAGGAAGGTGGGCCGATTCTTCCCTTCTCCTGTGTAGCCTGCAGCAGTGGCTCCCTCGGGACACGGAGCTGGCACCGGAGGAGGAGCAAAGACTGCAGGACCAGGCAGCTGCCTGTGGGGTGACAGTGCCAAGCTCAAAGCTCTGCTCTGTTTCCCTGGGGACTGGGGAGCAGAGCTGGCTCTGTCCAGCTGTGGTGGCAGGGACACTACCCTAGTGCTTGTACTTTGAATCAGGTTTGTATTAAATGTTTGCAGCAAAACACACCTGGCTGTGGCTGCTGTCTGTGCTGCCCTGCTGCTGCCAGGGGTCGGGGCTCACGGGAGCTGGGCTGGGCAGCACACAAGAGCTGAGCAATGCTCCACAGAACCTCTGCTCTGGGAGGGCAGGCAGAGCCCCCTCCCACCCCAGCTGAAGCTCTATTCTTCTGCTCTGGAGCCCCGGATGTGGGAGGCCCCTCTTTGAGCCCAGATGTTGGCCTCAAGTAATTGGAGCTGTTGCTGCTCAGGGCAGGACAACCTTAAAGTGTTTCCAGACTTCCTGGCACCTCAGTGGAGGCCTCTTTAACTCCTTCCTCCCCTCCAGCCCAGGCAGTGCTAGAGGTGCACAAAGCCCAAGCAGGGCTGAGATGTACAGCTCTTCCCCTCCAAGAGGGGGAAGCAGGATCATGCTGTAAGGGAGTAACATCCCAGGAAGGGCTTGTCCCCCCAGATAACTCTGCAGAAGGGGCAACCAGTGCAGCGGGAGTTTAGGGAAAAGAGGCATTACACAACAGGGATAAGAACTGCCCCTGTGCCACATCGAGCAGCCAATAAACCTTTGTCCCTACTAAAAGTCAGACCAGATGGAGCACATGAGAGAAAATTCATGTGCAATCCTGAAAGCAAGTACTTTGGCTCAGTTTTCCCCAGCGCAGGAGTGTACACCAGAGGGCAAGGAAATTAACACATCCAAGGCAGAGGCAAAACTGAAGGAGTTTAATGTGCTTAAAGCTAGGCAACAGCTAATCCCTGCCCAGGACCACAGGAGAACTGGCACAGGAAGGCACAGGGCTGGGAGCAAGGATTTACTCCAAATCCATCAAACTGAGATGGTACTGGATGGATGGAGAATACCTAATACAGTGCCTTGCTGAAAATGAGAGGTGTGATGGGGCCCTTGTTGGAGTGCAGGGCTTTAGCACAGAGTTCAAAACCAGGGAGGTAAAAGGATAAAGGGCAGCATTGGTTACTGTAGACAATCTATGCCAGGCTCAGGAGGAAACTGCCTTCCATAAAATTAGGTTTTTGAGGCAAAGTGAGGTGCTAAATCTCTGCCACTTGCACACACCTAAGTTGATTGCTCTGGTGCCCACTGGATGTGGCTGGTGACAAGGGGAGATATGCAGTGAGCCCCCCAAGCTCACTGAAGGAAGCTGTTGGCTCACCAGGGTAGCAGGGGCTTGGTGCCCTCACTCTGAGCCCTGCCTAGGCAGCAGGCACAGGTCTCAACCTGACAAAAGCAGGTTTAGTAGGGCTGGCAGCTCTCTTGGCTCGCACGGAGCCCAGGGGGCAGAGGTGGTACTGGGGGAAGGAGCATTCTTGCAGCTCCCTCTAGGGCCACCAGGCCACTAGTCCTACCCAGCCCTCATGTGTGTGTCAGTGCCCTTAGGACAGGCTGGCAATGCTGTTTTCCCAGCAGTGCAGGAGCCCAGCTCAGGCTGTTGCAATCATGCTGAAATCAAGAGCCTCAATCTGTTCCTGTGGGGTGAGCTGCCTACACAAGACAGGCACATTCAAAGCTCCCAGGTCTTGGAGATGGGCCAAGACCATCCAGGGAGTTGCAGACAGAAAATGGTGCAGGGATAGCCTGGTGAGGAGTGGCAAGGTGGTGCTGGTAGTGCCCTTTGGTGGAGAAATACATGAAGTTAGACCCAAGGCACTGCAGGCAGCAAGTGCTTCCTGCACATGCACACAGGCTGGTACCAGGGCCACATACTGTCCCCAAAGCCTTCACCCTGACCCAGGGCGGATCCCTGGGCTGCAAGAGAAGCAGCATGCAAGGCTGATGCTCATCAGCTTTAATGTCTGTCTGGAGCAGTAGTCAGGCACTTGCAGGGCTCCTGGCCTGCACCTACCCCTCTGGGGGTGCTGAGAACCTCCCAGGATGTGAGGCATGAGTGCAGGCTCTTCTTGTGGCCACAGCAGGGAGCAGGGGGCTGGTGCTGCCCATGACTCACAGGATAATCTGGTTTTTGTAGCTTCGGCTCAGCTCCTTGTGAGGAAGGACAATGGAGTTGAGAATAACGACCTCAGCAGGAATGGTGACACTGCAGCCTGCAGGGGGCGGAACACAAAGGGTTTAGCTGGAGAGGAGAAGCTGCCTCGGTGACAAGCCCAGGGTCATTCCATACAGCAGCAACGTACCCAGGATTGTGATGGATGGTGTGAGGCGCCCATCCCGGAAAAGGGTCTCGCTGTCAATCTTGGCATAGGGATCGTTGGGGTTGGGGTCGCTGGGTGTTCCTTCAACCCGGGCCCAGCGCCCAATCGTGCTGTCCCAGCCCACAATGGTATTGAGGACACAGGTGTGGTCCTGGGGTGAAGGAGAAGGGAATGCAGGGTGCTGCTGTCTCCCTGCAAGGCGTGGGGGCTGACACCTCCTCCCTCAGGCAAACCCCACTTACATGGAGTGAGGCGCCGTGCAGGACGATGGACTCTCGCACGCGCACACCAGCGCCCACTGTCACACCCTCCCCAATGGAGACGTTGGGGCCCAGCTGTGAGGGCAGAGGGAGGTGATAAGGACAAGGACAGTGATGGCCTTCGCACCCCTGAGCATGTCCCTGCCCCAGGGCCCCCCCCCAGCCTGCACTCACCACTGCAGTGCTGTCGATGGAGGCTGTCGGGTGGATGTACACATTCCCTACAACACAAGGCAGTGGATTCAGGGGAGGGGACTCACAGGAGCGCCTGCCTCTCAGATAAAGGGAGGTCCCACTGCCTCCCTAGGCAGCCCCAAAAGCATTGGTGTGTCAGAATGGTACCTCGGATGACAGGGCCTCCAGGTTTGTTCTGGGCCAGTCTCTCTGGGTGGCTTTTGCTGTACTGGTTCAGGTAAAGGCGGCTGGCATAGATAGCAGAGCTGGAGGAGGAAAAGCAGAAGATTATTATTGTCACTCTGGCACTACCAGCGCAGAGGAGGATCCAAAATCAGCACCGCCCACCCACCCCCAGGGCTCTGCCTGAGCACCTTCCACTCCTAGCCATGATACAGATCATTCCCATCCCTGGTACAGATCACTTAATGCTCCAGCTACACCAGCTCCAGCACTTACCCAGCCGACTTGATCTGGCTCCAGAAGCCATCAGTTTTGTAGACATAGAGTTTGCCACTCCCAGCCAGGGCCGTGAAAACATCCTGCTCTAGCCGGATCACTTCTGCACGCTGCCAGCCATTGGAACTTTCCTCTCTGCAAGCAAGAGTCCTGTTAGACACCCACCCCAGTCATGGCCTCAGCCAAGGAGACCTACCCTCCCCAAATTCAGGGACTCTGATAATCCCAGATTCCCACCTAGCCATGCGCTTCTCCCCGAAAGTGGGGACAGCGCCAGCTGTCAGGCTAAGTTGGGACAGCCCCACTGAGCCCCAGAGGGACAGCCAAAATAAGCTCTGAGCCAGAAGCTGATGGTGCAAGAGCCCCACCTAGTCCAGGTGGGTGTATGATCCTGTCACCAGTCCAGAGCCTGCACAGCTGGATTTTAACTTGGGTGGTGGCAGAGATGTGAGGTGACAGGCTGGCTGGTGCAAAGAGCTGGAGAGAGGAGGAGAGCATTCCCAGGTGAAAGGCTTGCTCAGCCTCTTGTCCAGAGCTGAATGAGAATGGGGTGGGAAGAGAGGAAGGGAGAGGGAAAGTCTCAAGCAGACCAGGAGCAGAGCAGAGGAAACAGCAGCCTGGTGAAGGGAGGGAAAGCATGCATTACGACTAGGATCAATCCAGCCCAGAGAGCAGCGAGTGCAGACACAGAGGGAGACTTACCCAAGGTAAGGACAGCTGGTGCAGGACCAGGAAACAAGTGAGTGATGGCAGAGGAGGAGAAAAGATAGAGAAAGAATGGAGGATGAGCGTGCTGCTGCAGCCCTGGGAAGCAGGGGGGTGGGAGGGACACAGAGCAGAGTGAGGCACTCACAGTGCTAGCTCCTGTTGGTTCCTCTGGAAGACCTCGCCAATGTGCTGGAAGATGGCAGGTGTGAAGAGGTAGATGCCACAGTTAATGATCTCACTGACAAATGTGCTGGGCTTCTCCACGTAGTGCTGAACCTGGAGGCGAGGGAAGAGATGTGAATCCCAGGGTGCAGCCCCTCCATCCAGCATCACACCCTCTGTGGCACACTGGGACCACAGACCCATGCAGGTGACACAGCACCTGCTGCCCACACTGTGCTTGACTCCCCAAGGCCCTCCAGTACCTCCTGTGTGTCTGCATTTGCCACGATACAGCCATAATTCAGTGCCTGTGTCCTGTTGGCCTAAGAAACAAGGACAGTGTTAGCAATGGTGGAGCAGTAGGCACAGGGAGGCAGAGCAGATGAAACCCAGACCTCACAGTCTGGGACCCACCCACCCCAGGAGCTGCTGGCTTCTAAGCCCACGGCAGAGCACTGCAGCTCTTCTGCTCCCCAGCACTGCCACTCACTGTGGTACCCAGAATGACAAAGCTGTGCACGTCCCCATGCTGCTGCCGAAACTCCAGCATCTCCTGCAAGGGAAACTCTGAGCACACGTCTGCGTTGAGGACAAAGAAGGCCTCAGCACCACCTGACAGGATCTGGTCTCGGAAGTGATAGATGCCACCACCCGTGCCCAGGGCTGCATACTCCTGCAGATACCTGAAAGCCAAGGAGAAAAAGGGAGGGCTTAGGGAAGCAGGTGTCTAGAGGCACCAACTGTCAGAAGGGTTGGGAAGGACTGTAGAGATATAATCCTGCCATTCAGTGATGGGTTTCATGCAGGCATTGCACAGAAGGAGGCTGTGGCAGCTTAGACCTGTGCTAGAGAGGCATCTCTGGAGCAGGAACCATCCAGGGCAGGGCCCAAGGCAAAGGAAGGGTGGCAGAACTAATGGGGGAACCAGGCTGTGCCCATCCACGGTGGGACAGAGCCCACCTGCCCAGTGCCAGAGCGCTGACCGGGGGCTGCCAGCCTGGGGCACGCAGGTGAGGGGCTGAGCCAGGCTGTGCCACTGTGTGTGCCCCAGGGCTGAGAGCTCCTGCCCACCTGATGGGAACCTTGAATTCCTGCTGCGCCGATACGAGAAACCGGCTGAGGGCCTCGTTGGGCTGGTAGAAACCCATCAGCAGGATCTCCTTCATGCCGGGCACCTGCGGAGGGACGCAGGAAGGGATCAGAAAGGAAAGGAATGGCACTTCTCCCTTGGCTCCGCGGCCCCAGCCCCCCGGCCTCCCGTACCTTGGCGCAGGCCTCGATGTGGTGCTGCACCATGGGCACTCCGGCCACGGGGAAGAGCGGCTTAGGCACCTCGAAGGACAGCGGCCGGAACCGGGTCCCTGCGGAGCAGAACGGGGTCAGCCGGGCACTGCGCCGGCGGGACAGCCCGCGGGCCCGGCGCACTTACCCTTCTGCGGGCCCCCGATGAGGATGACGGCCTTGAGCGGCATCGCGGCTGGGCTCCGCTCCGCCGGTTCCGCACCGAGCCCC